>APFE030482972.1:0-20840 GCA_000404065.3 Pinus taeda | reverse complement strand
AATTATAAGTAAAATTGAATATAATAAATAAACATTAAAAAATGACACAATAAAAAGATAAGACTTCACCAAATCTATATAAAATACATACCTTCAAGTTTATAATAGACTTAATCACTAATACAAATCAAAATAACAAACACAAGCATTTATTGACAAAAATCTTTGTAAACATACTTAAGCAATTTCGAATAAATACAATTTCAAATGCAATGCAATATAATATTTAAGAACATATATTGACAAGAAAAACATTGAAAAAGCCACCTACACATAAAAACATACATCAACAAACATTAACAAAATCTGACATGTATATTGTCACATACCTCCTTGACCCAATATTAATACCACATATTATGTTCATTCACTAAATTTCACTTAGCTTAAACTTATATGTAATAGTTATCACATGCGTCCATATATAATCATCCCACAGACAAAGTTAACACCTGCAATTCTACTCATGCATACATCACATCATAGGGGAAGGAATAAATCATGATCATTCAAGATCTGGCATTCGAGTTTTGTTCCTCTTGAGGATTTTACTCAAGCATGAATTGAGACACTATCAAAAATACAATTTTTAGTTTTCCCATATAAGAAGTTCATAGTCCCAATGTCATATCTTATGAAATACTAATCATAGTGAATAAATAGGTAATAAGACCTTTAGTAGATGTAATTCATAGTGCAAAAGGCCTATCATGGATCAATTGAGAGAATTCAATGATGTACAAGGTAAGGAACAACATACAACACATGCCATGCAATGGAATTTGACGAAAGAAATTGAAATAATGTCACCTGGAAAAGTGAGCGTCGCCACCTAACCTAGAACTACCTACCTCGAGTTCAAACTCGAGCCAAGAGTTCTTTCCATTGATCAAATGCCTCATCTTGATCTCTTCCATGGGTATTTAATACCCTCCTTGATATGGTTTCCATTAGTGTCATCCCACTTTTATGGATCTTTTTATCCATTTGCCTAGGCTTTTCCTAGAAATGTCATCTTTATCTCCCACGAGGCTTTTGCTCATAAAAGGTTGCCTTTATCTCCCGCATGGATTATATGTTTCTTCATAACTTATCATCTTTATCATATAAGTAGATTAATGGATATTTATCTAGAAATCCATTAAGCTTGTCTAGATCTAGATCTAGAAGCCTTATCATGAAAGGATTATCCACTCCCATTCTCCATGGGATTTGGAAATAATCTCCTCTCTTGGTGTCTCGTTTTTCCAAGTGATTAATTATTTTATTTATTTCATAAAGTATTTAATTTTCTTGTTACACGTTATACCTAGATTTTACCAGCTTAGGTTATCAAAATTTTACATACAAGGGAGGGAGTTACATACTCACTCCCTTAAATTTGCACCATGCTAGGTATATTATTGCATCTTGCAATATTATTTCCTCATTCAGAGTTAGTTTTCTCTGAATTCATAGTCTCCGATGGGCTTACCATCTGATGTAAATCTTCTAATATATATCGGTTACAAAGAGCACATCTCCTTCCATCGTTGCCTATAACATTTGTTTCAATCAATTTTGTGAGAGATTTTAGATGCTGAAATCTAACTATGTTTACCATAGTTAATATCATAATTTGATATCCATTACTACTATTTGTGTAGGTAAAAATTATATCTCCCACCATTTATTGTATTTGAATAATGCATGTTCTTCCCGTGCCTTCTTCCAAGACTTTGTGTTCTTACCGAACACTTGCTTCCTCCAGTTTCCCTGCACACAACACGTAAACTAGCACATTTTCCAAATCAATATGTACAAAATATCATATCAGGTTAGCTCACACACAACCATCAAAATCATATTTAGCCATTAATTATAGATCACCTATAATACTCATGGATCATAATCATAATCACCTGCTTACAACACTAACACAAAACATTGATACTTATCCTTAGTTTCCAATACCAATCCTTAGTTTCCACCTTTGTCCTGCCTTTCTACACACTCTGGATTAGTTTCCTTATCTATAAATCACCCAGTGTCTTCACGTATACCTTCACATAGTATGTGTTACACACACACACACACCTATGCATGCCATATATTATCATGCAGTACATATATCCATAATAGTACCCTATGTACCTCTTGTACACAGTACCATCTTGTACGCCATACCGATGTCCATAACATAACTTACATGACATACACTCCCTCCACATGTGCAGAAGCTTCATTCCCATGCCTCGATTTCCTATTCAGATTGAGAATTCTTCCTAGGTATTCCTCTTCTCTTCCATCAAGGAGCTTCACAAAATTCTTGGAGATAGAACTGAATTGTTTGTTAAAAAGTTTCACATGTTGAAACTGTCTCATATGTCCCAAAGGTTCAGTTTTGTTTCCATCATCCGAGAAAGGTTGAGTTCTCTGTTGTGAATGTTGAACTGGTCGTGATATATCTTCCTTAATGGGTCAATCCATTTCATGGGAATTAGTTGTTGAGTCATACGATTTAATCATGTTCGTGAATTCCTCACTACAATGGATGGATTGGTGGTGGTTACCACCGAATGGGAAATAGGGTGACCGGGTAGACACACAAGTGGACCAAATCTCTTCATCTTTCTAGTTACCATAGCACAACATGCACTTTTTCCCACTATGCTTTTAGCCCACATAATTTAATATCGACATTATGGATGAGGACATTTATGAAATTCCTAAATACCCAATGTATGGAAATTGATAATTTGTAACGTCCCACTCAAGTCGAGATCATGAAAATAGAGTCAAAGAAATTTTTGGAGGAGGTCGTATTTTGAAGTTTTAAATTCCAGAATTCTTCAATTCCTTAATAATATAATACGCCAAAGAAGCCATAACAACTCCTTTACCTCCAAAAAAATGTTTTATATATTACAAAGCGGATTAGATTTCTTTGGTACTTTTGTTGCTAGCCTATCATGTTAAAATGTACTCAAGTTTAAGTACATGAAGCGACCCCATGGGCGTGGATTTGAGACAAGCTTAACAATTCCACATATTTATTACACACTTTGCAGCCATGGAAAGGCATCTTCAAAAACATATAGAGAGGGAAACACACACACCTCAAAGCTTATCTTGATAGCTGTTTGATGTAGTTTTGATTGAAGTCTCTTGTGAATTCTTTCAGATTTGACCCTATATTAATTTTTTTGTTACCATATGGTCTTCCAAGAGGAAATGTTTTAGCATACAACTTAGATGGGGGTAGAAAACATCTTTCACTAAAGCATAAAAACTTCCTCTTTAATTAAATTTCTTGATATAATAATGTGTTACATATATATTGAATTAACATATGTATATTCATGGTTCCTCAATAAACCATTAAGGAATCCTAACTTTCTTTAAAGAAAACAAATATATATGACCTTAACATGTTCTAAGTTTCAAATTTTAACTTGACCTTTATGGATTATATATTTTTTTTAAACTCGTAATGGAAATGCTACGGATTTCCATTGGTCCATAAGCCTTAGTGTTTGAACCTTTTCTCTAATAGCATTTATAACGAACCTCCTTAGCCTACCCTGAAATTTAGCTCCTAAGCTCCCATTCCGTAAAGGTATTTTTTTTTTTTTGGCTATATTTAATCGTTAAGATACAATACTACTTAGGGTACCTTTAGCCTACCCTTATATCATCATTAGTAATTCTATAATAGACTCCACAATCATTATCAATTTAATTATAGAGTGGTTTTGGTATGGCCTTTTAACCTTATTGTCAAGGCTTATGTGTCAAATTTCTAGTAAACATGATTTAGTAGATGAATACAAAACTAACCATAACATGCAACCTATACTTTCCTTACCTACATAAATGATCTTAATTAAACTCTACTATCATGATCAACCATCATTATTATAGGATTTGTTTCCATCATGCATAACGAATTGGTTAATTAAATACAAATCTTAGATCAGACATTATACAGGTAACCTATCTCATAGACATGCTAGGTACCATCACTGACATGATGATATTCAAGTAAATTTCAGAGGATATATTATAGACCCATATATGCATATCTAAAAGGATGTTCCATCAATTCCTTATACAACATGGCGGAGCATCTAATTTCATTATCCATGACATACACCATGGCGAACCTTTGATAATACTATGGGAGACATTCCTCTATTATTTTTAATTGGTGCAAAGTTATGGAGCTTGTATACTTTTAAAATAATTATTTGGTTGTGTACTTGGCTTAAGTTTATCTTAACTAGAATTGGCAACATAATATGATTCCATCTTTTACTTACTAAATATTCATATCTATTTTTTCCAAGGAAAATATGTATCATAGAATATGGCAATTGGGTGTCGAAGGAGTTTAGCTCAAGCAGTAGAGGCACATATTGTCTTTCTGGCTATGGTGGATTCAAATCTGTGGAGACATGCTATACATCATGAAAATTGGGAAAGAAAGTCATATAAATGAGTTCTATTGGGTTCTCCCATAACTGTTTGGTTGAAAAAAGGAACACTAAAGTTGGGTCAAATGACCTTAGCTTAAGTAGTTAGGTAAAGACTTCATTTCTCCAGTAAAGTGCCTTCAATTCTCTAGAGCCATGTTCTGTTTGGTTTGCTTGTAAATTTTTTGAAACAATTATATCTTGTGTAATAGTCGAAGATAATGTTTCAACGTTACTGATTATTTATTTATTTTTATTTAAGAAAGAGAAAAGAAAAATCTTACGAGTGGATTTGATTCGCTGTCTAGTGATGATTAAGTTTATGCAGTGCATAAAAAAAACATATGAACATTTATAATATAATTAATTTTCAACTTGTTATGCTTTATAATTATAGTAAGGAACTACAAGTTATTCAGGTAGACATAAAAGACATTTCTTGGTGTCATATGATCCTCTACTAATGATTATGTAGTGGAACTTTAAAAAGAGATGAAAATTTATAATTACATTTATTTTTCACTTGCCATGATTTATGATTATAATAAGAAATTTGAACTTCTTGAAGTAATTATTGAAGGATAGTTTTTAATGTCATATTACTTCTTGAAGGATAGTTTTCAATGTCATATGAATCTCAGGAAAATCATATATAATAGCAAGGAAAATCCTTATATTTACCCATGTCGTTTGAAATGCCAATCAAAGATTTCAAATTTCGAAGTAACCGTTGCGATGTGCATGTAACGCCAAAAGGGCCAATAACGATGTAACTTCCCTAGAGATTTGATCTCCTATTTTCCATTAGGCACATCGATTATGTGGTCCCCGCTCTCTCCCCGCGCATGCCTAAAAAACTGTCACACAATCAAGCAGTTCATTCCATCACAGCACATCTTTATCAAACTTCCCTTTCTTGTTATTCCGACGTTCAGAATGCCTTTCTTGTTATTCCGATGTGCAGAATAGTTTGGAAGTTCCGGTAACTAATTTTAAATTTCCTACGAACGGTAACCGATGAGTGCCTCATTTGTCTATAAAACCAGATACAGTTTTAAGGCATTCATTTCATTCCTTTCATATCTTTGGCTAGGTTGGTCGGGTGGATGGTCGATGTCTGTATATATTTGTTCTGTGTTTTTATATAGGTGATGTCTACAGTTGCTCTGTGGTTTATGTTGCTCAGAGGTTATCCAAAAGCATTGGATGCGTGGAGACAAAGCTTTTCTTCTATGGAAGAATCTGGTATGATTTCATTCTTGGTATGCTAAACTTTTTCCACTCAGATTTGAGCTTTCATCTTTGCAGAATTGTGATAAACAGAGTTGGTCGGGCACTCCATCAATCATAACAGGTAAGTAGATATGCAATTCCCAGTCCTACTTTAGCTTTTCTATAATAACAATAACAAATATAATACTTATTTGTACCATATCATATTTTCAGCATGTTCGCATGTTTTTCTCAAATTTCTATATTACTTCTATTCCTAAATTTTTATGTTTTTACTATTGCTTTGTGTTTCTATTTCTATGCGTTTATCTTATTCCTAAAATTCTGTGTTGATCGTTGCTTTGTGGTATGGTTTCTTTGAACGTTCAAATTAAAGTATCCAACGTTATGTAGTTTAGAGTGTCAGGGTTATCTGTACCAATCTCTTTCTATGTTATATGTTTTCTTTTATATTTTTCGTCCGGTTTGCTGTAAAAATCTGAGACTAGGTATGTCCATGAATATGCGGAACTTACATCCTTGAGTGTATAAATGGGACGTTGTAAACTTAGGCACTTCTTGTTTTTGTCATAAACACTTCTTGAGTACAACTTTTAAGGGTGTCAAAGCCGTATGGCCATAAAAAAAAATGTACTTCTCCGTCCACCTTGCAATTTAATTTCCAATGATGTCGTTGTGGTAAATAACAGCACATTGTTAAAATAAACTGAAATATATTTCATAGCAACCGTTTAGGATAAAGAAAGAATCATATTCCATGAATATCAGTAGCTTACATCCTAGAGAGAATAAATGGGAGGTTGTAAACTCGACACTTCCTTTTTCTTACAAACTCTTCTGAAGTCGAGATTTTAAAGGACCTTTTAAATGCTTTACGCAATAAATATTTGCATGTTTTATATAAAAAAATTAAATTCGTGATGATATATTAGGGTTGATATTTTAAAAAAGGTGTTTTGTAATATTACAAAGACAATGATAATTGTTTTTAAATATATTATCATTTATGTCTTATAATTTTGATGTGTTTTATTGTTTTATATATTAGATATATTTTATTAAATCAATTATTACGCCGTAAGGCGTTTCCATCTGAAATTAACTCTCCTGTGAAGTTACGTCTCCATTCGTGGGCGCTTGATTTAGTTGTTAGACGATTAAAATTGTTTCAGCCGTTAGATTGATTCCACCAATATTAAACGTTATAAGAATCGCAACCGGCCACGCAAAGCAACGACCTCTCCTTGCTCGGCCCTACCTGGCTCGCCCTTCGCGATACTGGATTGCCCTTGCTGGGTATATTAAGGTGGAAAAAAGATTGGCATGAGTGATGAAGCTCTTTGTTCGAAAGCCAAGAACCGGTGTGCACCGCAGGGTTCTGTATACGACTGTTGCACTCCTCATGTTGGGCATTGTTATCTTTTTCAGATCTCTGCACCTCACGCAGATGCCCTTGTCACAATAATACAGAAACCCACAGGAGCAGCTACCAGGTCACGAGTTTGATCCTCGGGATGAGAACAGAACAGATCCTTTGGACCATCCGACTCCACTCAGAACAAACGCCAACTCCACAGGGAATGCATCTTCAATTGTCACAGTGAACAAACTGGCTCGCCATCATTCGCTGGTCCCTGGGTTCTTTATCTTTGGAGACTCCACTGTAGCCTGCGGGAATAACAACAGTCTTGGAATTTTTGCGAGAGCGAATCACCCTCCATATGGAAGGGATTTCGACACCCACATCGCCACAGGAAGATTATCCAACGGCCGGCTCGTCATAGATTACCTAGGTAAGATTTCTTGATTATTTGGAATATATACAATGTGTATACATCTCCGTGCAAACCCTAGATGCGCATGTTCCAAGTTTTCTTCATCTGTAACGATCGATCTCTGTATAATATAAACAATGTGTATACATCTCCCGACAAACCCCGGATCCGCATGGTCTAGGTTTTCTTCATCTGTATCGATCGATTTCACTATAAATTTCCTTCTCTGAAATGTAACAGCAAACCTCATGGCTATGCCGCTAGTTCAGCCATTTCCTGGACAAGCGGGGCGAATCGAAACCATGGCGCATGGACTCAATTTTGCTTCTGCAGGGGCGAAGGTTTTGCGTTCCAGTGACTCAAACCAAGTACTGATTGCCCCTATACTCAACGATATGAGTAGTAATACTTCCTGTAAATTTTCTTTGAAATAATGGGGATTGGTCTAACAGAATTTGTTTATATTCATTCATTCAAAAACAGGGACAACGCATATTGTTGGGGCAGCAGGCTAAGCTAGCTACAGAAACGATTGAGCAGATATCGTCGATCCTAGGGCGAGAATCAACGAATCAAATAATTTTGACGTCCATTATTTATATCTCCATAGGAACCATCGATTATATTGACTTCTACATGCGCAATCCTTTTGGCTTTTCTTCATTCACGCCATGGCAATTCAACAAATTTCTCATCGATGCCATCAGCACAGAAGTGGAGGTCAGTAATCCTGCAAATCTTTGTGTCCATGGTTTTAGGGATTGTGGAGGTCAGTTGTCTTGCAAATCTTCGTGTTCGGCATTTAGTGTTTAGGGTGGAGTTCAGTTATCCTGCAAATCTTCATGTTCAGTGTTCAGGGTTTAGGGTGTGTGCAGGTCAGTTATCCTCCTAGTCTAAGGTTTCCTGACAACACCAACAATAATTTTCTTGACCATACAAATAATAATCATTTTAGTCTTGTTGAATTGAATTGCAATTTGGGTAATATTTATGACTGTGCAGAATCTGTATACTGCGAATGCAAGATAGTTTGTGTGCGTGAGTTTAGGGCCTCTTGGATGTGCACCACATTTCTTATGGGAGCGTAACAGCACCGACGGGGAATGCATTGAGGAAATAAATAACATGGTGATGGCGTATAATTTCGCTCTTAGGTACAAGTTGGATAAGCTCAGCAACCTCCGTTTTGTAATGGATTGTTAGATCGCTTCAATGTAACTACAAGGTTGCATTTTCAATACAAAAGTTACTCTTGCATTTTCAATACAAAAGTTACTCTAGTTGGGTTGCGCCCACTATCCAACCTTCTCCCCCTCTAGTTACAGTGCGATCATAGGATGGTGTGCTAGGTTACCAAGTATATTTTGTCAATACCCTTCTTTAGTGTTTATTTTACATGTTTGCAGTAGAAGACCTGCATTGACCTTGGTGTGAATGAATTTCAATCTACAGATTTGTGTGTAGATATTTCTTCTCTGTTTTAGTAATATGAGAATTGAACTAAACTTTTTCCTGCATATGCGTGAGCCAATATATATTATGTCGCATCGATCCAACAATGAGAGTCCACATTGTATTCTCAGGGACATATTATGTATTTATCCCAGGAAGATATTGATTGGTTGATGAAAGGTTTTGTGTAGCCACGTATTTCCAAATGTTGTAGATGATATTCTAGATTTCTTTATTCCAAAGTATATTAGCTCGGATGCAATTACTCTGTTTTGTGCATGCTATGTAATGATTGAGCATATGCAATCTATTCTACATAGCTTAAGTAGATCATAACACAATATATTTGTTGTAGATTAACACCCATTCAAAGACGAATCTAAACTTGGAGCTAATGACCTGTAGCGTCCATTTTAGTTATGATAAATGACTTGTTAAGCTATTGTGACTGCAAGAGATCTGTGTTATATTTGTTGTATATTAACACCCATTCAAAGACGAATCTAAACTTGGATTTAATGACCTGTAGCGTCCATTTTAGTTATGATAAACGAATTGTTAAGCTATTGTGACTGCAAGAGATCTGTGTTATGACATTTCAAGATCGATCTATTCCTTCTTGTGGTAACAAAGTATATTTATGGTGCTTACTTATCAATTAAATTTTATATTGATTTAATAACATGCGCCACATATCACTGAGATCTCGACAAATACATGCACCTACATTTCCTTATTCTTTGCAGAGTAGTCTATAAGAATTATTGCACGTGAATGTTATGAAAAGGAATATATCCTTAAAGTTAATACCCTGTAGATTTCATTAGGGATTTCCAAAAAAATATTTTGTGATTGTAGAATGCCTATGGAGTGATCTCTTCAATTACATTATTTTTCTCTTTGGATTTGTGGTAACATAATATATTCTACAAATCTTGTATATTTGTTGAGACTTGAATTGATTCAATGCTTATGCTTGAAAATGCATGAACATGTCTTTTTAAATATACAGTAAACTTAGGTTTTAATAATTATAATGTATTCTACTTTTAATATTTTATTTTAATGGCCAGATTCTGTAGATGATGAAAATGGACTCCCTTCACCCCCCTTTGATGAGGGTTCCTTTCTGACAACCCAGACAACTTTGAATACAACAGTTAGTATTCAAATATGTGTTTAGTATGCTCTCTTCCTCAATGTGGTTGAACGTGAGAAAGAGCATTCCTTGCTTTTTAGGTATTATGTAACCGATAGTTTTTCTCTATTTTCAAAAATACTATTGATTCACAATTTTAAATACTATTGATCCACAATTTTTCACAATCTTAAATACTATTGATCCACAATTTTTTTTTTAAATCTATGGGGGCAAAACTTATGTACCAGCTAGATATGTTGGACGGAGCTTGTAGTAGGGAAATATGCATTTCTTATTTGGAGTTATTTGTAATATAGAGAAATGTTCTTAAACATGATTTTGTGTATTTGTACAGTAGAAACCAAATTTCCCAAGTGATGCATATGTTAAATTGAAGTTCAAAGTAGCAAAAGGCGGCTTTAGAAAGGATATCAATGAATAGAAAATGGTTTGTAGTCAGTTGGAATGTATTTTTATTTTAAAATTTGTTTCTGCAATAGAGGTAAATTATGAAGTGGATGTTAGCTCATGAACTTGGTAACTAATGGAATAATGATGCTTTTATAACCCAAAAGCAGCATATAGTTCAAGTAATGAAATTACAAGACCTGCCTAAACAGGGCCTGAACTATTTCATGGCAGGCCAATGTCACAACATCATCGTCAGTGGATGAATAACGGGATATAGTGACACTATATTGAAAGGTAAAGTAGTTAAGAGGCAGCTCCATGAGGCGTGAAAAGCTCTGATGAGGAGAAAGTAAAGTCCTAGTGTGTAAACCTCTGATGAGGAGGAAGTGACTAGCCTGTGTGTTGGCCTGATTTGCATTGTGTTTGTTTCTAGTAGATCTAGATCTATTGGGAAATTAATTCTAGATTTTCTAGAACTCTCACATTTGAGGAGCTCCAAGATCGAGATGACAAAACTAGGTTTTTTCTTTGGGATTCCTTCCTCTCCCTTTTTGTTTATTTGAAGTCATGCAGGAAATCACGGGCATATTTCCAATCTGCTAAGTCAAGTGCACTAGAGAAAGACTAGATTTGGGGTTTCGTTGGAGGATTCTCAACTAGATCTACCATTCCATCTATGTTGGGCTTTCAATTCCAGATCTAATATTTAAACAACAAGAAGACTTGATTTGATTAGGATATTCGAGATATGGAAAGTTACAAGATCATTGTGAACCTAAAAATATCATATATCTTTCGGTGTATAAAATTCATAATGTCGACCTTGAGCAGGGGGAGGGAAAATCATAGAGAGTATTGTAATAATTATCGTTGTAATTTTATTCTATCTTAGTCCAAATCTAACCCTCAAGGTCAATCTCTCTTCTGTAATGGACTGTTAGATCACTTCAATGTAACTACGAGGTTGCATTTTCAATAGAAAAGTTGATTTAGTGTTTAGGGTGGAGTTCAGTTATCCTGCAAATCTTCATGCTCAGTGTTCAGGGTTTAGGGTGTGTGCAGGTCAGTTATCCTCCTAGTCTAAGGTTTCTTGACAATACCAACAATAATTTTCTTAACCATACAAATAATAATCATTTCAGTCTTGTTGAATTGAATTGCAATTTGGGTAATATTTATGACTGTGCAGAATCTGTATATTGCGAACGCAAGAAAGCTTGTGTGCGTGGGTTTAGGGCCTCTTGGATGTGCACCACATTTCTTATGGGAGCGTAACAGTACTGACGGGGAATGCATTGAGGAAATAAATAACATGGTGATGGTGTATAATTTGGCTCTTAGGTACAAGTTGGATAAGCTCAGCAACCTCCGTTTTGTAATGGATTGTTAGATCGCTTCAATGTAACTACAAGGTTGCATTTTCAATACAAAAGTTACTCTTGCATTTTCAATACAAAAGTTACTCTGGTTAGGTTGCGCCCACTATCCAACCTTCTCCCCCTCTAGTTACAGTGCGATCATAGGATGGTGTGCTAGGTTACCAAGTATATTTTGTCAATACCCTTCTTTAGTGTTTATTTTACATGTTTGCAGTAGAAGACCTGCATTGACCTTGGTGTGAATGAATTTCAATCTACAGATTTGTGTGTAGATAGTTCTTCTGTGTTTTAGTAATATGAGAATTGAACTAAACTTTTTCCTGCATATGTGTGAGCCAATATATATTATGTCACATCAATCCAACAATGAGAGTCCACATTGTATTCTCAGGGACATATTATGTATTTATCCCAGGAAGATATTGATTGGTTGATGAAAGGTTTTGTGTAGCCACGTATTTCCAAATGTTGTAGATGATATTCTAGATTTCTTTATTACAAAGTATATTAGCTCGGATGCAATTACTCTGTTTTGTGCATGCTATGTAATGATTGAGCATATGCAATCTATTCTACATAGCTTAAGTAGATCATAACACAATATATTTGTTGTAGATTAACACCCATTCAAAGACGAATCTAAACTTGGAGCTAATGACCTGTAGCGTCCATTTTAGTTATGATAAACGACTTGTTAAGCTATTGTGACTGCAAGAGATCTGTGTTATGACATTTCAAGATCGATCTACTCCTTCTTGTGGTAACAAAGTATATTTATGGTGCTTACTTATCAATTGAATTTTATATTGATTTAATAACATGTGCCACATATCAGTGATATCTCGACAAATACATGCACCTACATTTCCTTATTCTTTGCAGAGTAGTCTATAAGAATTATTGCACGTGAATGTTATGAAAAGGAATATATCCTTAAAGTTAATACCCTGTAGTTTTCATTAGGGATTTCCAAAAAAATATTTTGTGATTGTAGAATGCCTATGGAGTGATCTCTTCAATTACATTATTTTTCTCTTTGGATTTGTGGTAACATAATATATTCTCCAGATCTTGTATATTTGTTGAGACTTGAATTGATTCAATGCTTATGCTTGAAAATGCATGAACATGTCTTTTTAAATATACAATAAACTTAGGTTTTAATAATTATAATGTATTCTACTTTTAATATTTTATTTTAATGGCCAAATTCTGTAGATGATGAAAATGGACTCCCTTCACCCCCCTTTGATGAGGGTTCCTTTCTGACAACCCAGACAACTTTGAATACCTTAGAAGTTAGGTAGTCTTAAAATATGTGTTTAGTATGCTCTCTTCCTCAATGTGGTTGCAGGTAAGATGTTACTTGGTCATGGAAGAAACCTAGTACTCTTGAGGCCTTTTTTAGATATCATATACCTACTAAAGGCTTAAACATGCTTATTGCTTCTCTGTGGTATACTGCAGTTGCTAGAAATAATTTGAATAATGGGTGAAGACTGTTGTGAATAATGGGTGAAGACTGTTGTTAATGTCGTTGTGGCAACAATTACAAACATGGTAATGTTCCAAAGTTACTGAAGTTTTTCCTATGCTTTACTAGAAAGGATTTTTGTTCATAAGCTTCATTTTTCATGTTGCAGGTACAATCAGATTCTACAGATGATGAAAATGGGCTCCCTTCAGCTCCATTTAATGAGGGTTCCTTTTTGACAACCCAGACAACTTTGAATACATCAGTTAGTATTCAAATATGTGTTTAGTATGCTCTCTTCCTCAATGTGGTTGAACGTGAGAAGGAGAATTCCTTGCCTTTTAGGTATTATGTAACCGATATTTTTTCTCTATTTTGAAAAATACTATTCATTCACAATTTTAAATACTATTGATCCACAATTTTTTTTTTAAATCTATGGGGAAAAAACTTATGTACCAGCTAGATATGTTGGACAGAGCTTGTAGTAGGGAAATATGCATTTCTTATTTGGAGTTATTTGTAATATAGCGAAATGTTTTTAAACATGATTTTGTGTATTTGTACAGAAGAAACCAAATTTCCCAAGTGATGCATATGTTAAATTGAAGTTCAAAGTAGCAAAAGGCAGCTTTAGAAAGGATATCAATGAATAGAAAATGGTTTGTAGTCAGTTGGAATGTATTTTTATTTTAAAATTTGTTTCTGCAATAGCAGTAAATTATGAAGTGGATGTTAGCTCATGAACTTGGTAACTAATGGAATAATGATGCTTTTATAACCCAAAAGCAACATATAGTTCAAGTAATGAAATTACAAGACCTGCCTAAACAGGGCCTGAACTATTTCATGGTAGGCCAATGTCACAACATCATCGCCAGTGGATGAATAATGGGATATAGTGACACTACATTGAAAGGTAAAGTAGTTAAGAGGCAGCTCCATGAGGCGTGAAAAGCTCTGATGAGGAGAAAGTAAAGTCCTAGTGTGTAAACCTCTGATGAGGAGGAAGTGACTAGCATGTGTGCTGGCCTGATTTGCATTGTGTTTGTTTCTAGTAGATCTAGATCTATTGGGAAATTAATTCTAGATTTTCTAGAACTCTCACATTTGAGGAGCTCCAAGATCGAGATGACAAAACTACGTTTTTTCTTTGGGATTCCTTCCTCTCCCTTTTTGTTTATTTGAAGTCACGCAGGAAATCATGGGCATATTTCCAATCTGCTAATTCAAGTGCACTAGAGAAAGCCTAGATTTGGGGTTTTGTTGGAGGATTCTCAACTAGATCTACCATTCCATCTTTGTTGGGCTTTCAATTCCAGATCTAATATTTAAACAACAAGAAGACTTGGTTTGATTAGGATATTTGAGATATGGAAGGTTACAAGATCATTGTGAACCTAAAACTATCATATACCTTTCGGTGTATAAAGTTCATAGTGTCGACCTTGAGCAGGGGGAGGGAAAATCATAGAGTATTGTAATAATTATTGTTGTAATTTTATTCTATCTTAGTCCAAATCTAACCCTCAAGGTCAATCTCTCTTCTGTAATGGATTGTTAGATCACTTCAATGTAACTACGAGGTTGCATTTTCAATACAAAAGTTACTCTTGCTGGAATGTTATGCATTTGTATGTTAATATCTTGATCTGAGTTAAGTTCTCTTTCGAGAGGGGCATGCTGGTTGGTTTGGGCCCACTATCCAACCTTCTTCTCCTCTAGTTATAGTGCGATTGTAATATGTTGTACTAGGTTACCAGGGATATTTTGTCAATACCTTTCTTTAGTGTTTATTGTGGTTTATTTTACATGTTTGCAGTAGACGACCTGCATTGACCTTGGTTTGAATGAATTTCAATCTACAGATTTGTGTGTAGATATTTCCTTTGTGTTTTAGTAATATAAGAATTGAACTAAACTTTTTCCTGCATTGTGTGTGAGCCAACATATATTATGTGGCATCGATCCAACAATGAGAGTCCACATTGTATTCTTAGGGACATATTATGTATTTATCCCGGGAATAGCTACGTATTTCCACATGTTGTAGATGATATTCTAGATTTCTTTATTACAAAGTATATTAGCTTGGATGCAATTACTCTTTTTTGTGCATGCTATGTAATGATTGAGCATATGCAATCTATTCTACATAGCTTAAGTAGATCATAACACCATATATTTGTTGTAGATTAACACCCATTCAAAGACGAATCTAAACTTGGAGATAATGACCTGTAGCGTCCATTTTAGTTCTGATAAATGATTTGTTAAGCTATTATGACTGCAAGAGATCTGTGTAATGATATTTCAAGATCAATCTACTACTTCTTGTGGTAACAGATTATATTTATGGTGCTTACTTATCGATTGAATTTTAGATTGATTTAATAACATGCACCACATATCAGTGATATCTCGACAAATACATGCACCTGCATTTCCTTATTCTTTGCAGAGAAGTCTATAAGAATTATTGCACATGAAAGTTCTCAAAAGGAATGTATCCCTAAAGTTAATACCCTGTAGCTTTCATTGGGGATTTCAAAAATTTATTTTGTGATTGTAGAATCCCTATGCAATCATCTCTTCAATTATATTATTTTTCGCTTTGGATTTTTGGTAACACAATATATTCTCGAGATTTGTATATTTGTCAAGACTTGAATTAATTCAATGCTTATGCTTGAAAATGCATGAACATGTCTTTTTAAATATACAGTAAACTTAGGTTTGAATAATTATAATCTATTCTGCTTTTAATATTTGATTTTCATGGCCAGATTCTGCAGATGATGAAAATGGACTCCCTTCACCCCATTTGATGATGGTTCCTTTTTGACAACCCAGACAACTTTGAATATCTTAGGCAGTCTTAAAATATTTGTTTAGTACGCTCTCTTCCTCAATGTGGCTGAAGGTGAGATGTCACTCAGTCATGGAAGAAACCCAGTAGTCTTGAGTTCTTTTTTCGATATCATATACCTACTAAAGGCTTAAACGTGCTTATTGTTTCTCTATGGTATACTGCAGTGGCTGGAAATAACTTGACTAATGGGTGAAGACTGTTGTTAATGTCACTGTGGCAGCAATTGCAGGCATGGTAGTGTGCCAAAGTTACTGAAGTTTTTCCTATGCTTTACTAAAAGGGATTTTTGTTCATAAGCGTCATTTTGCATGTTGTAGGTACAATCAAATTCTGCAGATAATGAAAATAGACTCCCTTCACCCCTATTTGATGAGGGTTCTTTTCTGACGACCCAAACAACTTTGAATATCTTAGGTAGTTTTCCACAGTCAGAGTGTTGATTGATCTGGAACTCTAAATGTGTCGGATGATCTGGTTTAATTTAAAATTGGACAAAACATACCAATGGAATCATTCCACCATATAGAACTTTGAATGTGCCTGAAATTCCTATTGGATTCTAGTCAAATTTGTGGTTGGAAAGAGGGTGTAACCAATTCTATTTTGTTAAAAACGGGTTGTGTTAACATCACATCTAGAGTTGACCAGGATGACCAGTGGGCAATGTATCTAAGAACTAGTGGATGAAAGGATAAATTCACAACTCTATCGATTTCATATAGATTATCATGATGTTGCTACCAACATTTGATGATAATTTGCAATATCAAGTGCCATCCTTTTGGAGTTTATGCCTTACGGCGTTTCCTTTGCAACATGTGATGCAAATGCTAGTTTTATATATTTTATTTTAATTTAATACAACAACATTTTTTAATTCAATTGAAAAGGAAAAAAAGGGACATAATCACCATTAAAATAAATCACAATCTTTATGCCTAACTACTATTAAAAATATTCCATGAATATTCCATAAAGTTAAATCCCTACCATCTCCCAATTAGTTATTCCATAAAGAATATGTGTTTATTTTGGAATAGGGCATTCAAAATTTTAGGATAATTATCAATAATTATTAGGTGGATACTAGGGATTTAACCTCCATGAAATATTTTAGATAGTAATCATCAAGGGTTGAAATTTATTAATCCTCAAGCTTAGTTTAATTAGTCAAGTCCCCATCATTAAAGCACCTTCATTATTGATAAATAATTGGTTTAATTCTCTCGCACTCTTTTGAGTTTGTGAAAAAAATGTATTTATCTCAAAATAACCTCCTAAAAATATTTACCACTAAAATAATAATTTTTTATATTTTATTATTTTACAATGTTTATTATAAATAAATATATTAAAATATATTTTTATTATAGTATTCTTTTAAATTAAATATAAGAGAAGTTATATATTTTCTTTATTTTTTTTGAGTAAGACCAGTATAATTATATTATTTTGAAAAACATTAACATACATCTATCACTATCACTATTAGTTTTTCACTTGGGAAATTAGAACATTAACATAGCACAAAATTTATGATTATATATAGTGTTTTCAACTTGAGAGCCTAATAAGCATTAAATTAAAATTAGAGATACACTAGATAACATGAAATGCAATTGGAAATTAAAGTGGTGCTACCTTGTTGATCTTTATTTGGAAAGGGTGTCCTTCGATTCAGGTGATTGTGGTTCTCAATTAAAGTTTCATGAAGAAGGATTCTATGTTTTTTAGACTCATAGCTATTAATATGACCTTTTTTTATGTTGTTCACCTTCTTGAGAATATATCCCATGCATATGATAATTTCTTGTTGCATGTGTCTCTTGTGTGAGGACTATTCTTGTTAAACATTTTTATATGTTAATATAAATTGACAGTTTACATGCAGGAAGAGGCTCTCGCTTTGGTACAGTTCCCAATGTATGGGATTTAATCCTTTGTTTCGTTCTTCACATGCTTGTTAGCAATGAACCTTGAGGATTCCTTAACTTTCTCATCCACATCATAGATCACTCTCTAAATAGACGCAATGATGATACCCTTGTGTCTTTCAATTATTGCTTTGGGGACTATTTGAGCTCGAGCACCACAAATGGAGGTAGAACTAAAATTGAAAGGGGGGAAGGCCAAGTCATCCTCACTTGCCTCTCTAGATGGGAGTGGATGATCTATGTCTAGCCATGCTAAGGTGAAAGAAAACATGGGGCAAGGTAGGAGCGAGAGTGGCTCGGGAGGACAATAGATAAAGGGGGAATGGAGTATGGGAGATAAGAAATACAACTGAGGGAGGGGGAGACAAACAATGTATTAGGAGTGGGGAAGAGTGATAGGAGAGGATAATGACATGGTACAAGAGGGATAACCAAAGAGATATGGAAAGAGACGAAAGAGGTAGTGAGGGGGAGAGCAGTAAGAGAAAATAGGAGAAAAATATATTATAGAAAAAGAGCCCCATAATGATTAAACCTAGCAAGTGAAGAAGAAGCTAGAAGCCAATAAAGCTTGAGATTGAATGAAAACCACTTATAAGAGAATTAAGGACTAAAATATAATTCTGGAAGGGTAACACCAAGAAACTAAACCTGCAAATTGGTTGCTCTGTCAGAAGGCGTCAAAGATGGAGTGAAGAGCATGAAACAATCATTCCTTAGGATGAGGACCATACCCCGAAGACTTATTTTTTCCACATATTAACTCTAACAATATAAGAGTTCTGATTTTGTTTCCCTCCTGCTGTGTTTGGCTACTGAAATGCGTATATCAATGTTTTCTCCTTATTATATGATCTCGTTCTCATCACCTTTCGACACTATTTTCCTACCTCTTCCCATAACCTCCCATAATGAGCAACCAACTTTTTTCGCTATACAGAAAATAAGACAAATGTACCTTCCTGAAACTTCACACGAACTAACTCTCTATCAAAACAAAATCTTCCAATCTACCACACATCCGACTACTCATCTTCGCTCTATATACAAATTTTACATAGAAATTATCATAATAGTTGATGCAGGAGCATCAAGACCGTCTTCATTTGTAAATCTCCAATAAAAAAGGGGCGTAATAATTTTAATATTTTGTTAATTAAATATTTTTTTTTCTAAAAAATATGAGAGAATAATCAGAAAAAAGATTGAGATAGGATTCCAATGTTTTTCCAGTTAAGTTAAATTAGTATAAGAATGGAGAAAAGCTCAAACTTTAAATCACTGTATAAAAAAAGGAAAAAGGCTGTTTTTCTAAGCCTGATCTATTCCTATGCATGTATCCATTATTATTTTAAATAGAAGGACAGCTGAGCTCTCAAGATGAGAAAAAGTGTGCGATTGAGAGTTGGCTTAAACAGCAAGGCTGTAAGCCTTCAGCAATTGTAAAGGCCACGGAATTGGAATATCTGGCCTGAAAAAGTTGTAAGCCATTGTTTTGTTTCAGTTGATATACATTGATTTATTGTGGGGAAAACACAACAGCGCCTTGAGTTCTTATTATTATGCATTCTGTGTATTGCGAAAATGATATAGTTGTTATGCGATAAATGCTGTGTATAGTCGTGGTTAGAACTGTGAATTAATGTGGAAATCGTTGTAAAAGATGGGAGGAATTCCGTAACTTCACATGGCGCAACTGTGTACATGAAACCCGTGTCTTAATGCTTGCAAGCACCGTTGAATTGGGGTGATAAGATAACTGTGCGTAAGGCAATTGGAACGTTTGCTGTTGAATTGCATGTAATATATGTGTAAAATTCTGAGTGTTGCGTAGGGACTGCGGTGATATATGTTCTAGCCCGGCCTAAGACTCCATATTTAAAAGGAGCTCCGATACCAACGTGATAGTCTTATATATATTATTGGTTGAACACAATATATATATATATCGGCGCACGGAGTGTTGGTGATATTGATAGTATTGATAGGATAATGTCTGCCTGTGCCCACCTATTTTTATCACTATTGGGACATTAAAATTCGCAGAAATAAAAATCTGGAAGATTATTGTGTGAAGCCATTGTTATGTTGTTGAAGACCGATAGCCAGGACGTGAAGTCTGCAGCAAGCTCAGCCTACATGCACGGTTTTTCGATGGTGTAAATCAATCCCCGGCGCGACAAATAACAGGTTACGTTGAAGAGCGATGCTCTTCGAGCAACCAGGGAGACTATTTCATTTTTCAAGCAATAGAGCCGCTAATGGTGAGAAGGCAGTGTTATAAATTGTGGGGACAGCGTATATGCGTGGTTCCTATGCGCTCCAGTTTTAGCTGAGAAGTCTCTTCTCTACAGGGAAATCACAAATTCTGGCTTTTCATTTGAAAATCTGAGGTTAAAGATTCTTGTTGGTGGAGAGTTAAAGCGCTTTCTATGCATGCGGATATGTGTGGTGTGAATTTGATTTTTTTTTCTTCGCTGGGTGAAAACTGAGATGTATGGTTATTAGAAGAGTGTTGAAGATCCTGGTTTTAGCAGGGTCACCCCTGCATCAATAGTCACTATCCCTTACATTCTTTTTCACCCCCACACCACTCGAGAAAGAAAATCTTATTTATTAGATCAAATAAATTAATAAATTTAGAATACAAAATAATCATATTCAAATTCACAAATACATTTAATATTATGAAAAAGTGTCGGAATCATTTGATTT
>APFE030482959.1:0-12871 GCA_000404065.3 Pinus taeda | reverse complement strand
ATACATTTTTCACTCTTAGGTTCTAAAGCTTTATGTTTCTCATCTGGAATATGGGCCCATGCTTCACTTCCAAAAACACAAAAGTGACTTACATCTGGTTTAATTGAGCTCCATGCTTCTTCTGGAGTGATGTTTTTTAAAACCTTAGTAGGAGTGCGATTTACTATGTAATATGCACAATTAATTGCTTCGGCCCAAAAACTAAGACTGAGTCCTTTAGATTGCAGCATACAATTAGCCATTTCCTTTAAGGTGTGATTTTTCCTTTCAGCTACACCATTTTGTTGTTGAGTGTATGGAACAGTATGTTGCATTTGAATTCCATTTTCGGTGCAAAAGTTGATGAATGTGTTTTTAACATATTCTCCACCATTATCAGTTCTTAGCTTAAGAATTTGATGTCCAGATTGTTTTTCAACAAAGGCTTGAAGGCCAAGAATGTGTTAAATACTTCGCTCTTGAGTTTTAAGAAGTATACCCAAGTGTGTCTGGAGAAATCGTCAATGAAAGTTAAGAAATAATTGTAGCCAGAGAATGAAACAAATAGAAGTGGACCACACAAATCACTATGCACAAGCTGTAAAGGGGTTGAGGCGTGCCAAGAGGCATGTTTTTCAAAACTACCCCGATGATGTTTTCCGAGTACACATCCGGAACAAACACCATCTCTGCAAGATCCCATAGGAAGACCTGTCACCATATTTTCTTTACATAGATTCTGAAGGGAGCGATAGTTTAAGTGACCAAATTGCTCATGCCAAAGTTTGCTCACTTCATCATTATGAGCAACAAATACTGAGGGAAGATTTGATGACCCAAAGTTGTGAAACTTATACAACCTTGTAGAATCATCAGCAATGCCAGTAGCTAAAATCTGTCTAGGATCCTTAGGTTCTTGATTACAACATCGTGAGGTGAAAATTCAACGATTTTACCTTCACCTGAATGAGTTATCTGCTATACAGATAGAAGGTTGGAGGATAAGGTTGGAACACATAATACATCATTAAATTGACCATTGTCTATATGAACAGTTCCAGTCCCTACAACACTAAGAGATCTATCATCACCAACATATATATTTTGGTGTTACAATCATTTAAAGAAGAAAACATGGCTTTGTTTTGGCCATGTGATAAGAGGCTCCAGAATTAATGAGCCATTCATGAGAATGAGAGGAAGAAGATACATTTAATGCATAACCAGACTGAGATGATTGACAACGACATGCAGAAAGTGCCATTCCTGAAGATGAAATTGAAGTTGAAGTAGAAGAATGCTCCACATGGATGTTATGTTTCTTCATTGCGGCTTCCAAGGCTTCCATCTTCTTAAAGCATTTAGATTCTAAGTGCCCATCTTGATTACAAAAGTTACAATGGCGATCAGTCTTCTTCCATTTGTTTTTATTGGTCTTATCATTTTGCTGAAATGATCTTTCATTTTGAGGCTGAAATTGCTTAGGACCCTTGTTTGGTTTAGGACCATTCTTTTTAGGATACGACTTCTTAGGATTCTTTGAATGTGGTTGTTGCTGGGCGGTTAATGCTTTCTTAGAAGAGTTTCCAAGATTAAGAAGACCAAGTGTAAGAGTTTTTCTTGCTCTCTTATTAAAGAATCACAAAAAGCATCAAAGGAAGGGGGCTTGTATTCATGTCCTTGAGAAATGAAGGCTTCTCTTGTAGAATGGAAGGTGGAAACAAACATAGAGTAGGCTGGTCCCAACTTAGAAAGAATGCAATAGATAAGGGTACTGTCTTGTTTCTTAACTTTAACACCTTCCAAAAGAAGTCTAATGGTCTTGAACTTGGACAAGAAATCTTCAATGCAAGAAAATTGGGGTTTAATGTAAGCAACTCATTTTCAAGCTGATGGGCTCTAAGTTCATTTTTTATTCCAAAAACTTTAGTAAGCTGCTCCATTGCTTTATTAGGAGTATCAAGTTCAGCAATATGGAATCTAAGATCGGGAGAGATAGACATCCCTATCAACCCACGTGCTTGATCTTGCCTATTTTCCCATTTGGCTGCTTTCTCTTCATCTTTTGGCTTGGTTTTTTGGCCTGTGGCTATTCGGTAAAGACCTTTACTTCTAAGTAAATCCACAATGTAGGACCACCATTGGAAGTAGTTGGTGCTGTCAAGGATAACTTGGCGTGAACTTTCCATTTTTACATAAATTGAAGATAGATATGCTGAAAATAAGTGTTCCAATGGAAAGAGCTTGAAAAATTAGGCTGGTTCAAAAAAAATGGTTCTGAAAACGGCTTTTGGATGAAGAAGTTATGACCTTTTTAAAACAAGTTGATGAAGGTGCCGGCAAAGTGTGGGAATGTGCGGAAATGAAAAGAAATGCTCCTTTTTCAACAGAAAGGAGATTTGAACCCAAGACCTCTACTCTCTTAAATTAGCTTTGAACCAAGTGAGCTATACAAATATATATATATTATATTATTATATATATATATAGAGAGAGAGAGAGAGAGAGAGAGGCTTTGTTTTCTTTTAGTTACGGATGCTTTGGATTGTGTGCTTGCTTGAGAAAGCTCTTTTTCTTCCTACAAAACAAAAACACAAAACCCAACATGGACATGCAAAAAAAACAAGCCTTACGACTTAAAGTTAGCTTTACCTGGAAACTAAATATTTTCCTCAATGTTTCTTATTTTCCGAGATCACACTAAGGTGTAGGGAAAACAGCATACACATGAGAAAAATTCTTCCTCTCTGTTTCTGATTTACCCAGATCGCACAGAGTTGCAGGGCAAAGAGCATACGCAAAAATGAAAGCTATCGATCCGGTAAAAAAAATAGCTAAATAAACCTAAACCGAAATAAAGAGAGAGAAAATAATAGTAAACTGCAAATAAACACTGTATACCTCCATATCTAAAAAATGACGCAGCTAGGGCTACCGGAAACCTTTCCACGTGAAACGAAAGGGGTTCCTCACTGGAACAGATGCTCCCAACACAACAGAGCAGTCCTCTCGGCCCGAAAGCAGTCAGAAACAACAGATCTAGGAGATGGAAATCGCATGCAGTTCTACTGGCTTCAGATTTGGATCAACAACGGACGCAGCCCTCAAATAGCTCTGATACCATGTATGAATTTACAGGGTAAGTTCCTCAGACAGAACACCAAAAGGACACCACTCAGAAACAGATCACAGATCAATACACCAGTATTTGACTTGGTTAAAACCCTCAGCGAGGGAAACAGTCCACGGCTTGCGCCAACGTGGCTACTACAGGCAATTTATTAATAAAAGAATGAAAATTTACATAAGCTTCTCTCATGCACGGTGAACCTACAAATGACCCTCCATGCGCTTTAAATAGAATTCATGACAATCGGGTGTCAAGCCACGGATCAAGTGTCGGTAATACCGAGGAGAGAATGAACCGTCGGATCACTACATATCGTGACCATCGGATTATAAGTTACAAATGTACATAGTAAAGAAACACACTTTACCTAACTCTATACTAGACCAAGTTATACTTAACTGTTCCTATGTGTCGGAATATCCTAACATTCCTTACCTCCAATGATACATAGCGTAACGACATGGTCATCATATTACAACATAGAGTAGATACTTCATGCAATTGATTATGCCAGTGTTCCAACTCCTCATCTCAATCTGATGTGCAGGAAATTTTGTGGTCCCAAGAAATGCATTCATCTACTGTCGGCATCACCCAATCCTGATCTCACACTCTTATCTTATAGATCTGGTCTAGACGATGATCAATGTCCTAATTGTGGACAGGTTCAGTATAGAGTGGTCCTTTTGTAGGGTCCAAGGGAACTACTATGTAGAGTGATTTATTCAAAAATGTCATCTTGTACTTCTTCAAATTGATTACCCCATTCATGTCAGTGGCCCAATCGATCCAAACGAGCACAGGATAGGGATTGTTGTCATCCACAATCTCTATCACTTCGAAGTCAGCCAATGCGTTCGTGCCTTCAATATCAACTATCACTGCCTATAATCATCCTATGGGGATGATTTTCTGTTGATTTTCCATTCTTAACTAAATTGGAGACCGTTGTAGTGTAGGTCTCCCCATCCTCTCCAAGGTTTGTTTAGGTAAGACACTCGCATATGACCCTAGATCCAAAATTACTTGATCCATCTCATATTCTCCTATCGGTGCAGTGAGCCTCATTTCGTGATGCATTCTTGCCTTATGCTTACTAATCGTCTTGACTACACATTGTCCATCATAAGCATTTTCTTTCCCATAACACTTATTTATCAGTTCCTGTATTCCTTTCACAACTTTTCTATCACACAAAAGCTTCATATAGGTCTCCAAGAAAGTAGTAAGAATTGAATGGTCCATCTCTTCAGCTAGCTTGTCCTAGATTCTTGAGGTAGAGGCCTCAGCAAAGATTTTCTTTGCTTCCATAAATGTTTTCTGTGCGCGCTTCAAATCAAATTTGATCTCCCTTTCTATAGCTTTGAAGACCCATTCACTTTCTTTAGGCTACCTCTCCTTATATTCACGAGTCATCATCCCACTTCGCAGCACAATATTCACCTTGGGATACTCTTTGTAAGTCTCATCACTCATCATCTTGAGGTTCTTAGTCAACTGCAAAGGCCGCACCCCATTTTCACGTATCTTATCTAGCAATACCAGGCAATCTTTAGTTGTATGGTCAAACTGAATACAATATCAGAATGACATACATGTAGGATTCGGGAAGTCTTGTTTGTAGTGTCTTGACCCTTCATAGTTGTAACAAATGACTTGTCCCCTACCTCTACGAGGTACTCCTCCACCTCCGGCTCATCTACGCCCCTGATATTCACCTCATGCTCCTCAAGCACCTTGGTCCGAAGGTTGGGTTTGTGTATGCACCTTATATGTAGACGTTCTATCCATCATTAACTCGTAACTAGATCAATTGCACTCACCATGACCCACTGATTGGCAGAAGTTGCAAAAGAGCTATTGTGGTCTGTGCACAAATTTCTACAGCAAATGATAATTGTTTTTTACATGTTTTCCAACTACCTGACAGTGAGCACACCATAGCGCAAGCCCTGTACATGGTCTTGTTGGATCTTCCAGCCTCAAAGGAATTGGTCCCCCTCATGCAACATAATTTTCAAAGATTGGATAGTGATCTATGTCATGCACCTCACTTTTTCACTTCAAGCACCAAACTTCTTCACACACCTCTAGCCTATTCGTTTTATCTTTCTTCGGAGTCTGCATCTCTAGGTAAAGGTTCTACAACTACGCATGAATCTATTGAACCCCTAGATTAACATCTTGTATGAGTGTCTCATGCAATCTCATCACAATTTCCAGGGCTTCCGTTTGGGTCCCAATCTTTTTTTGTGATATCACAACCTTGAGATGTGGTAGGAGTGAGGGAAAACACCATTCACGGTGTTTCCCATTTGTCAGATTCATGTTAGCTTCATGGATTGTACACTTCAATCTATGATCCATATAAAAGGGTGTCTCGTGAGGCTTCATCGTGATCTCTTTGAATCCCAAAATTGATTGCAATTCAAACTTAGGTCTACTGAATTATTTATTTAGTGCGGTTTGGATATATGCCAACATAGATATCATGTTATTAGTGTAGTACTTAATGTACCACGTTACCGTGTGCTCCTGCAAGACACTAACCAGTGTTGCTTTCTTCATTTTATCATCTGTGATACCCTTAGCTTCCCATATAGACTTTGCAACAAACCAAAGTTGGTCGGGATCCTCATTTTCCAAGCCTTTCAACACAGGTAGCTTTACTAAGTTCACCATACTGAACGGTGGCTTAGGTGGCGATGGTGTAGGGAAAGGTGTATGTGGCAGAGGTGAAGCTAGAGGTGGTGTGGGTGGATGGGTTATTCACGGGAACCTTGCTTTATCAATTGAACAAAACTCTATGGAGAAGCCTATGTTGCTTCCTCATGATAACTCAGGGGAGGTTCAATTAGCAGACTATATTCAAGGCATGCTTTCCCTCTATTTCTGAAGGTCTTTCCACTCCTGGTAGCCCCAAACGTCGATGTAGATGCATAACCCACTTTTCAAACAAAAGCATGTTAATCCAAGTAATTAAAGACTTTAAATACTTACCTCGTGGCTGCTTGAAGAAGTGGTTCTTTGCTTTGATATAACTAACCAAGGTATTGATCGCAAACTCTATCACACATCCTCCTATGATACGATTGAGCCAATGACCAACAACGCATGTGATCTTACCTTTAGAGGCTCCTAATGTCTACACTAACTCTGGTGTCTAGACTATTAGACTGTCAAGCCTCCATCTTCCTTGGTCGTCTGCCAATATTGCAATCCACTCGTATAACTCGATCGAGAAGGAACAAAAGAAGATGTCATGTATCTCTGTGTACAAATATCTATCCAACTAGTGTTCTTTCGTTAATCGCAGATTCATAGATATTTTTATCCAACTAGTTTTCGATCTCTTTCTTAGTTGGATTCCATTGACGCAACATCACACATCTCTTTATGTAGATCTTGGTCCTAACAAATTAACCATTTGTTGGCTTGATGGGCTCTGACCTAGGATCGGCATTAATTAGCCAAGAAAATTCGTACACTACTTTCCCTTTCGACATCAATCCATGGAGCATGGACTGAAGTATCACCCGAAGTAGTATCGGGGGATTAAAAATCCAAGTTTCCACGCCCTGAGATGGTAGTGATGTAGTTTTACACCCTAATGCTTCCTTCACACAGATGGATAAGCTCTTTAGGGCTTATCGATATACTTTTCTTATTCGGCTTGAAGACCTTCGTGAAGGTCTGCGATCGTCCTTCGCTTACCCTAGATAGGCAAGTTGGACACTTATGCACCTCTATAATTACTCTTACTATTGTATTTACCCAAATTAGCTTAAGTAGTGGATAAATTCCCCATGCATTACAATTATCTTTTCAAAAACAAATATTCTTACTTGAATTCATATAACAAAGTAAAACACATAGATTCACACATCAATACAATATTAAATCATAAACCTAGTATTCAACATAACATAATCGAATGCATTCATAATAGAAGTAAAATAGTTCATACATAAGTAATTCCAAAATAATTCTTTTTATTAATGTTCACATCTCCTTTACACACTATAACTACCTTGTTCACATAGCTACAAGGGTCTACGCCCTCACCTATGGACTTCAACCCTAAGCCTCTACGCACACAGCTGTAGAGCCTCTCTCCCACACTAAGAAGTAAGATTCTTTACTCTTAGCTCTCACAGAACCATTACATTCATCAACATCAACTATGAACTAAATATTTCCTTAGACTCTTCTAAGACATCCCTTTTTATATAATCCCATGGTCTGCCGACCAAGGGTGGATCTCATAAAGCCGATGCAAGTTATATAAACTAAGGGTGGAAACACTTGATGACACTTTACATCTTGGCACTCAATGACGAGAAAATGTGGAGAGGCCGTCAAGTGAATAATCTGCTAAGTAGCTTAACACAAGTTTGGATATGCTAGGGTACAAAACTTGAGAGGGAGGAGACAAATGGTGTAATTCCTTTTCCCCTTTAGCCCTACAACCTACATAATATCTAAAGCTCTTGAGCTTGAAAAATATCTTCACCTAGAATTAGTCTTTCATTGATATATATTTATAAGAAATTTCGTAACTATTTTTGTTGGCACAGTTTCACTAAATAACTAAATGGCTTTTATAGTTGGAATTTGGAAACACTATTTGAGAAACATTGTTATTCCTTTTTGTTGAAGGTGGATTTTTTTATGCATAAATGGATTTATTACCATTAAAAAAAAACTAAATATTTAGACTAATTTTCAAGTTAAACAACTTAAACATACTATTCTTGAATATATCTATTGGATTTTTGGCAGAATTGAAGAGAAAAGGTGCATTGAAAATGACAACTTCATTTATCTATTAGACTACGCTCTCATTGTTTAAAATGAAATATTAGGTATATAAATGGATTCAACACCATACAAAATTCATGATGTACTCAAACTTTGCAAATTAAATAACCTAAACTTATGATTCTTAAAAATTTCTACTTTATTGTGAGTAAAATCTAGAAGAAAAATATTGGAGAAACAACCACTTAGTCTACTAGCTAGACTACATGGTTTTATCTATTCATTCTAGTTTTATTAATTTATAGGTAGTTATATAAAACACAATGTTTTCTTTAATCATAAAAAAATAGCCATTATAATTTGATGAGATGTTTTATTCATGAAAATACAAATATATAATATAATTATAATATATATATATATATATAATATATATATTATTATATATATTTTTAAAAATATTGTTTATTTAATTAATTTAAAATATCATAATTTAAATATTTGAAAATGGTGTATTCTAATGGCGAATCTAATAGTATAATTTCAAGTAAAATTATATTTGGTTGTTTTAAAATACATTTTTCAATGTGTGAATGGATTATGCAAGTGAGAAATTCTTGGAACACTTGATACTATAGATTAAAATACTTAAACTCAAGTTTTAAGAAATATCTCTCAAATTGTGATAAACATTAGTTAGAAAAAATGCTAAAAAGTCATTTAATCTATTGTATAAACTAAGCTTCTAAGGAAAAAAAAGAAAAGATCACTTAAGCCCACATTTATGAAACCTATTAGTTCATTATTATTTATTGAAAGTTTAATATACAACCATTAATGATTAATAAATTGTATAATTTATATTTATAAATTAAATTATTTTTTATAGAAATTATATAATTATTAATATTGATAATATAAAATTATAAAATTTTAAATTTCAATATTTTCTTTTTAAAATAATTATAAATATTATTAAATAAACTTTTTAATTCTGGCAAATTAAATATTTGTTTACTTTTTAAACCTCAAAAGTGGCCAATTTTTAATTCTTAATTTTTAACATTCAATATTAGAATTTCCAAATTCGACATTCCCAATGTCCTCCCCAATGTGATGGCCTAAATATTTTATGTTTTGGAATTGATAATAGATATTTCGTAAAATATTTTTCAGTCAAATTATATTTTATTTTATTTAAAATATGTTTTTGAATAGATAAATGGATTCTACTACTTGACACCTTTAGATTGTGCAAATTTCATAGATGAAATTAGAGATTCTAACAAATTCTTACATGATTATGGACAAATCTGACATAAAAATATGTTTAAAAAATTTTCAAACCATACAACAATTAAAATACAACAATTTAATGATCCATACCCTTAGATTAATAAAATTTAATCTAAGGGTATGGAAACATTTACTTTTCAAACTTAACATCTTTAAATATTAATAGTTTATATATAAATATATAATTGTTTAGGTAATGTGAACCCAAAAATGTCTAACTTGGCATGAGTAACCATCATCCATGGGCTTAGAAACTGTCAAAATAATTTATCCTTTATTATTTTATTAAAAAAATATTATTTGAAATGGAAATCAATTTTTAATTCTCTATTTTCAATTCCCTCTTAAAATATCTTTTAAGGCTCCATTACTTTCCTTCAACAAACTTTGAAAATTCTCTCTATTGACTCCCATAAATTATAATTTTATTATTACTTTATCATATATGATGTAAGTAAAAGAAATTGATATACTTTTAAAGATATTAATAATAGTTATAATTATTAATGTAAATTTCTTAATTGTTATTTGAGTAATAAAAATATTTATTCTAATTTACAAACAACATAGTTTAAACAACATAGTTTCCCACGGACCTACCTAAAATCATGGATTCACAATTACAAACTAACTCCCCACCTACCTAAAATCATGGATTCACAGTTACAAACTAACTCCACAATTACATAGATACTGATAACCAAAAAAGTTAACCAGTTATTTATAAATATTAACAATAATTATATAGTATATTTTGATAATAATAATCAATTAATATTTAATTATCAATAATTATGAATCGTGGTTTTTTACATATAATAATCAAACAAATTACATCATTTTCTTAATATTAAATTTTTCTTAATTATTAACCCAGGGTAAGCCCAACATCGGGACTCAAAATACTTGTTACCGGTATTAAACGAAACTCAACACGCCCCATTCTCACTGAAATAAAATTTGACTCTCTCTACCTTGAGCATCGAGACTCTAACCCTATATCCAGGCGTTGAGAATCCTTGTTCTCATTGCCCCATTTTGTATGGATGTTTGACCAAAAAATCTGAAAATGACGTGTGTAACAAGTAACGGACAATTAGTTCACGAACACTTATCTATATATATGTATAATCACATGTAAGAGACGCTCTGACCATACATTCTCCACGATTCTGTTTCGAAGAGAAGTAGCGGCGTATTCTAGCTGAGAGCGCACTTTCTGAATCTTCCCCTAGGTCACAAAATGCCTGGTTCTTTCTTTGTTATTACATAGAATTTATACGCTGCACATTCCTGGAAGAGCTAGCCCAGCGATTCGAACACGGATCATAGTAGGAAAAATTCCTTACCTCCGATGATACATAGCATAATGACATGGTCATCATATTACAACATAGAGTAGATACTTCATGCAATTGATTCTGCCAGTGTTCTAACTCCTTATCTCAATCTGATGTGCAGGAACTTTTGCGGTCCCAAGAACTGCATCCATCTACTTTTGGCATCACCCAATCCTGATCTCACATTATTATCTTATAGATCTGGTCTAGATGATGATCACTGTCATAATTACTATGCGAAGTGATTTATTCAAACATGTCATCTTCTACTTCTTCAAATTGATTAGCCCATTCATGTCGGTGGCCCAATCTATCCAAAGGAGCACATGGTAGGGATTGCTATCATCCACAATCTCTATCACTTCGAAGTCAGAAAATGTGTTCGTGCCTTCAATATCAACTATCACTGTGTGTAATCATCCTATGGGGATGATTTTCTGTTGATTTTCCATTCTTAAATACATCGGAGACCATTGCAGTGTAGGTCTCCCCATCCTCTTCGAGGTTTGTTTAGCTAAGACACTCACATCCGACCCCAGATCCAAAATTACTTGATCCATCTCATATTCTCCTATCTGTGCAGTGAGCCTCATTTCGTGCCACATTCATGCCTTATGCCTACCAATATTCTTGACTACGCATTGTCCATCATGAGTGTTTTCTTTCCCAGAACACTTATTTATGAGTTCATGTATTCCTTTCACAACTTTTCTATCACACAATAGCTTCATATAGGTCTCCAAGAAAGTAGTTAGAATTGAAGGGTCCATCTCTTCAGCTAGCTTGTCCTAGATTCTTGAGGTAGAGGCCTCAACGAAGTTTTTCTTTGCTTCCATAAAATTTGTTTTCTGTGCATGCTTCAAATCAAATTCGATCTCCCTTTCTATAGCTTTGCAGACCCATTCACTTTCTTTAGGCTACTTCTCCTTATATTTTCCAGTCCTCATCCCACTTCGCAGCACAATATTTACCTTGGGATACTCTTTGTAAGTCTCATCCCTCATCATCTGGAGGTTTTGAGTTGGCTACAAAGGTTGTGCCCCATTTTCACATATCTTAGCTAGCAATACCAAGCAATCCTTAGTTGTGTGGTCAAACTGAATACAATATCGGCATGACATACATGTAGGATTTGGGAAGTCTTGCGTGTAGTGTCCCGACCCTTCATAGTTGTAACAAATGACTTGTCCCCGACCTCTACGAGGTCCTCCTCCACCTCAGCCTCGTCTGTGCCCCTGATATTCACCTCATGCTCCTCCAATACCTTGGTTCGGAGGCTGGTTTTGTGCCTGCACCTTATATTCAGACGTTCTATCCACCATTAACTTGTAACTACAACAATTGCACTCACCATGACCCATTGATTGGCAGAAGTTGCAGAAGAGCTGTTGTGGTGTGTACAGAAATTTCTACAACAAATGGTAATTGTCTGTCACATGTTTTCCAACTACGTGACAGTGAGCACACCATAGCGCAAGCCCTGTACATGATCTTGTTTAAGCTTCCAGCCTTAGAGGAATTGGTCCCCCTCGTGCAACATAATTTTCGAAGACTGGATAGTGATCTATGTTATGCACTTGACTTTTTCACTTCAAGCACCAAACTTCTTCGCACACCTCTAGCCTATTTGTTTTATCTTTCTTCAGAGTCTAAATCTCTAGGTAAAGGTTCTACAACTGTGCATGAATCTATTGAACCCCCAAATTAACATCTTGTATCAGTGTCTCATGTAATCTCATCGCAATTTCCAGGGCTTCCGCCCGGGTCCCAATCTTGTTTTGTGATATCACAACCTTGAGATGAGGTAGGAGTGAGGCGAAAAACCATTCATGGTGTTTCCCATCTGTCAGATTCATGTGAGCTTCGTGGATTATACACTTGAATCTATGATCCATATCCAAGGGTGTCTTGTGAGGCTTCATCATGATCTCTTTGAATCCTAGAATTGATTGCACTTCAGAATTAGGTCTACTGAATTATTTATTTAGTGTGGTTTGGATAGCTACCAACACAGATGTCAGGTTATCAGTGCAGTACTTAATGTACCATGTTACTGTGTGATTGTGAAAAACACTAACCAGTGTTGCTTTCTTCATTTTATCAACTATGATACCCTTAGCTTCCCATACAGCCTTTGTGACGAACCAAAGTTGGTAAAGATCCTCATTTTCAAAGCCTTTCAACACAGGTAGCTTTACTAAGTTCACCATACTAAACGGTGGCTTAGGTGGCGATGGTGTAGGAAAAGGTTTATGTGGAAAAGGTGAAGCTGGAGGTGGTGTGGGTGGATGGGTTATTCATGGGAACCTTGCTTTATCAATTGAACAACACTCTACGGAGAAGCCTGTGTTGCTTCCTCATCATC
>APFE030482957.1:88441-132093 GCA_000404065.3 Pinus taeda | reverse complement strand
CGATGCAGGTTTCATGAGACCCTCAAGGTCCCCCTATGGAGCTTCGGTATTGTTCCAACGGAAGAAGAATTCGAATGAGCTACAGATGTACTATGATTACCATGCACTGAACAAGCAGACGCCAAGGAACAAGTATCCTTTACCATTGGCTGCTGATTGCTTTGGCAAGCTTTCTTAAACCCGTGTTTTCCAAGTTGGACTTTAGGCATGGTTATTATCAGGTGTGGATAGCTGAAGGAGACAAGAAGAAGACTTCGATAGTAACAAGGTATGGTAGCTTTGAATTCCCTGTTATGAAATTCGGGTTGTGTAATGCTCCTCCTATGTTTTGCACCTTGATGAATGATTTCCTACGACCATACTTGGATTTGCTCATAGTAGTGTACTTGGATGATATAGTAGTGTATAGTGACAACATGGAGGATCATAAGAAGCACTTGGCGATGGTGTTCAAGGCACTTAGTGAAAATGAGTTGTACTTGAAGAAGTCTAAGTGTGTGTTTGCTCAGACTGAGATTCTGTTGCTTGGGCATAAAGTTGGTCAAGGGTACATACGGATGGAGCCGAGTAGAGTGAAGGCAATAGAGGACTGGGTTGAACCAAAGAATGTCCATTACATGAGGGTGTTTTTGGGCATGACCAACTACTAACGAAAATTTTTAGAGGGGTACTCCAAGGTAACATCATCACTAACAGACCTATTGAAGAAAGACAAGATATGGAGCTCGATGGATAAATGTCAAGCAACATTTGATGACTTGAAGAAGTGGATGTTACAACACCGATACTGAAGCTTCCGGACTTCGAGAGACCATTTGAGGTACAGACAGATGCCTCAGATTTTTCCATAGGAGGGGTTCTTATGTAGGATGGACATCGAGTGACGTACGAGAGTTAGAAGTTGTAGGATAGAGAACAGAGGTATCCGGTCCATGAGAAGGAGATGATTGCAATCATTCACTGTCTTCATGTGTGGAGGCATTACCTTATCTTGAAGCCATTTGTTGTCAACACGAACAACGTTGCAGCAAGTTATTTTGCATCACAATCGAAGCTTTCTGTAAAGCAAGCTCGTTGGTAGGACTTCTTGGCAGAATTCGCCATGAATATCAAGTACAAATCAAGGAGACACAATGCAGTAGTAGATGCCCTTAGCAGGAAGGGAAAACTTGCAGCATTGGAAGGAGAATATCGAGCAGCAAGGAGTCAAAGTCGATTTGAGCTGTGAGAATAGATGCAAAATAAGCTCAAGGAAAGTGTTGAGACTGATACTCAGGTGCAAAATATAGTGAAACAGATAAAGAGGGGAAGACATGAAAGTTCTTTCTATGAGATTGATTCTTGTTTTTTGGAAACCGACTCTATGTTCCAAAGTCATCTACGCTTGGGAGGCACCTTTTGATGGAGTGCCACAACTCACCGCGGGTTGGCCACCCAAGGTAGCGTCATTCTTTAGCATTATTGGAGACAAGATTCCTTTGGGAGAAGATGCCGAAGGATGTAGAGGAGTATGTACATACGTGCACCATTTCTCAGCGGGACAAATCAGATATTCAGAGGCAAGGAGATCTGTTGCAGACTTTACTGATTCCTAAGAGAGCATCGATGAGTGTCTCGATGGACTTCATCACTCAATTGCCGCAGGTTTAGGGGTATAATGGGATAATGGTCGTGGTTGATCGTTTTTTGAAGTATGTTGTCTCTCTTCCAACAAAGATGTTGTGTGGAGCCGAGCAGACTGCGGAGTTGTTCTTTAAGAACATAGTGAAGTATTGTGGAATGCCATTAAGCATCATGTGAGACTGAGATCTGCAATTTACAGGCAGATGTTGCACCAAATTGTTCAAGCTAGTCGGGACAGAGTTGTTGATGAGCTCAAGTTACCATCCACGGAGAGATGGATAGAATGAGAGGATCATTGCATTCCTGAAGAATTACCTGACACATTATGTGACGGCTGATCAGAAGAATTGGCCTGAACTCTAGATATTGCTCAATTCAGCTACAATATTCAAAAGAATTTTGTGATAGTGTACAGTCCATTTGAGTTAGTGAATGGACAGATGCCAGTCACACCACATATCATAGTGATAGGAGTTTTATTGACGAGTCCTCATGTGAACATGTTCATGAAGGCTTGGGATGAGACCTTGGAGGTGGCACAGTTATGCTTGCATGAAGCTGCAAGGAGAATCAAGAAATGGGCAGATAGAGGAAGACAAAATTTACACTTCAGTTAGGGAGATATGATGTTTCTTAGGGATACTGGAGATCAGTTTTAACCACCTAAGGGGACTACTAGCAAACTAATGAGGAAGTATGAGGGACCATTCCAGGTGAAGAAGAGAGTGGGGGAAGTTGCTTATGAGTTGGAGCTTCCACATCATATTCACATGAAGCATCCAATTCACATGAGTTAGTTAAATAGATGAAAACTTGATGATGATCATCCAGAGAGAGCTGAACCGCCGAGAGGACCAGATGGGATTGTGGAAAATCCGAACATAGAGTTGGGGAAGATTCTAAGTTTCTGAACTATCAGACTTGGTTGCCACATGAAACGGGAATTTCTTGTCAAATGGAAGAATGCATTGGAGGAAGACAGCTAGGAAACAGAGGACTCACTTTGGAGATGGAAGCGGAAGTTTGTGAAGTATCATAGGAAGCTACTACGTAGAGCTGGATTGTTAGGGATGATAATGCCTTCGGATCGGGGAGGATGTAATGCCCCGCAGCTGGCAAGTCACTCGGGCATGCCCACCCACCAAACAAAGTAGCAAAACATGAGAAGATCATCAGGTGATCAAGGGCGAGGCATCATTGTGTGGATGAGTTGGTAGCCTTATGTTTATACACAGGAAAGAGGATGACTTGCATCGTGGGTTGACCGGGCAAGGATTGAAAACTTGACAAGCTGAGGTGGAGTGGTCCCGTGCCATTGGCGGGCCAACCTGCACGTCGGGAAATAATTTTGCAAAGGAACGTGTCGGTTGGAGGATGAACGGAGGGTTGGATAGGTGGCACGTCCCCTGTTCCACACCATATACATATGCGATGGAGACTTTTCAAATGACAAGCATTTGGAAATCTCTCATCTTTCGAAGAGGAAGTGCGAGGATCGAGTAGGCCACAACAAGAGGCACAAGTCTATGCACTCATTCGCTGAGGAGAGCTACAAAGTTGGCACAGTTTTAGGTGATGATTTGTAGTGCGGGTGGAGGGCGCATGAAGGCGCCCGCCTACCATTCGAAGGGAATCGTGGGTGGAGGGCATGTGTGTGTGCCCTCCTGCCGAACTTAACACATGCTCGCTTGTAAGTTTGGGTGAGGGTCGTGCAAAGGCACGCTTGGCCAGCTCGGCAAAGACTTATGTGTGTTGAACGAAGGATGAGACCACCGTGCAGGCATGCATGAGGTGGGTGCCCGACTGGAGTATAGTGCCGGTGGAGCTTCGCTCCCAGTCACTTGTTGTTCATGAATGAAGATGAATGTTAAGGCATACTTTGTAAAGTAACATAACAATGAAACATGTTAACTACTTAGGCGGTGCCGTACCTCAGCCAATTAACAAAAAAAGAATTGGGGTCGTGACAGGTTCTATGAGAGCAAGATGTAGGGAATAGACATGTATGCAGGGAAAAGTTATGGAGAATTCATGGATTAATTGTCTGGGTTTCGTGGACTTGATGGTTCATGGAAAGACCATTCAAGCTCTGGTGGACACAAGGGCAACTGATAACTTCATGACAACACAGTTAGCAAAGAGGCTGGATTGATGATCTTCCCATCGAATGTGGAAGTCAAGGCGGTGAAATCTAGAGCTAAAGTGGAGGGTTTTGCACACAAAGTGCCTATGCAAATAAAATACTGGAAGGGTAAGTTGGAATTCATAGTGATGGAGATGAACAACTTTGATATGATATTGGGAGAATATTTCTTGAAGGGCAAAAAGGCAATTGTTGTCCCCTTCTGTGATGAGGTGGTGCTAGTTGGACAGTCACATACTTGGACTTTTCCCACTCATAGGAAAATAAGAGAAGTCAAGGTGAAACATGTTTTTGCACTAAGTTTGGAGAAGGCTATGAAGGAGTCAGATATGGAGACATATGCGGTGATGTTCAAGGGAGTCAAAGGTGATGGAGTTGGAATTCCTACTCCAACCAAGATTTCTGAGGTATTGGCCAAATATGTAGATTTGATTCTCGATAAGCTACCAAAGAAGCTTCCACCAAGGCGTGCACTCGACCATAACATAAAGCTTGAGGCAGGAAAGCAACCTCTCGCTAAAGCACCTTATTGTTTGTCATGACCCGAGTTGGAGGAATTGAAATGACAGTTAGAGTTAACTGATGCAGGTTTCATGAGACCTTCAAGGTCCCCCTATGGAGCTTTGATATTGTTCCAGTGGAAGAAGGATTCGAATGAGCTACAGATGTGATGTGATTACCATGCACTGAACAAGCAGACACCAAGGAACAAGTATCCTTTGTCATTGGCTGCTGATTGCTTTGGCAAGCTTTCTTAAACCCATGTGTTTTCCAAGTTGGACTTGAGGCATGGTTATTATAAGGTGTGGATAGCTGAAGGAGACAAGAAGAAGACTGCGATACTAACAAGGTATGGTAGCTTTGAATTCCCTGTTATGCCATTCGGGTTGTGTAATGCTCCTCCTATGTTTTTCACCTTGATGAATGATGTCTTACGACCATACTTGGATTTGTTCATAGTAGTGTACTTGGATGATATAGTAGTGTACAGTGACAACATGGAGGATCATAAGAAGCACTTGGCGATGGTGTTCAAGGCACTGAGGGAAAATCAGTTGTACTTGAAGAAGTCTAAGTGTGTGTTTGCTCAGACTGAGATTCTATTGCTTGGGCATATAGCTGGTCAAGGGTACATATGGATGGAGCCGAGTAGAGTGAAGGCAATAGAGGACTCGGTTGAACCAAAGAATGTTGATTACATGAGGGTGTTTTTGGGTATGACCAACTACTAACGGAAGTTTTTAGAAGGGTACTCCAAGGTAGCATCATCACTAACAGACCTATTGAATAAATACAAGACATGTAGCTGGATGGATAAATGTCAAGCAACATTTGATGACTTGAAGAAGAAGATGTTACAACACTGATACTTAAGTTTCTGGACTTTGACAGACCATTTGAGGTAGAGACAGATGCCCCATATTTTTCCATAGGAGGGGTTCTTGTGTAGGATGGGCATCGAGTGACGTACGAGAGTCAGAAGTTGTAGGATAGAGAACAAAGGTATCCGGTCCATGAGAAGGAGATGACTGCAATCATTCATTGTCTTCATGTGTGGAGGCATTACCTGATCGGGAAGCCATTTTTTGTCAAGACGAACAACATTGCAGCAAGTTATTTTGCATCACAACCGAAGATTTCTGCAAAACAAGCTCATTGGTAGGACTTCTTGGCAGAATTTGACATGACTATCGAGTACAGATCAGGGAGACACAATGCAGTAGTAGATGCCCTTAGCAGAAATGGAAAACTTGCAGCATTGGAAGGAGAAGATCGAGCAGAAAGGAGTCAGAGTCGAGTTCAACTGTGAGAAGAGATGCAAAATAAGCTCAAGGAAAGTGTTGAGACTGATACTCAGGTGCAGAATATAGTGAAATAGATAAAGAGGGGAAGACATGAAAGTTCTTTCTATGAGATGGATTCTTGTTCTTTGGAAACCGACTCTATGTTCCAAAGTCATCTAGGCTCAGGGGACACCTTTTGAAGGAGTGCCATGACTCACCCATGGGCTGGCCACCTAGGGCAGCATCATTCTTTAGCAATATTGGAGAGAGTATTCTTTTGGGAGAACATGCGGGAGGATGTAAAGGAGTATGTACTAGGGATGATTTTAGGGAAAATGTTCGCCCTTTGGCGAAATTAAGGGGTTTTAAATTTTTAGTGGACGAATATTTAGTATCATAGTACACTTTTACAAATCACCTCAAATAGCCCACCTTATTTTAAGGGAGAGGGTAAAAAAGGTAAATTTATCCCTTGAAATTAGGAGTTACAACCTTCCATTCGCCCATTTTCAAGAATAGGTTTTATTTAAGTGAATTCATTCACCCATTTTCAAGAATAGGCTTTATTTAAGTGGATCCTATGGGCCAAAGGCCCAAACACCATATTTATAAAAGAGGTATGGTAAATTAATAAAAATGTAAATAAATGAGAGGTATGGTAAATAAATAAAGCATTTTTTATATTTACTCCATAAGTCACCTTATATACATGCAAGGGTGTAAACAAATAAAAATATAAGTAAATTGGAGGTATGGTAAATAAATAAAACGTCTTTTTATATTTACTGAGAAGGTATGGTAAATAAATAACAATATAAATAAACTAGACACGTCATAAATAAATAAAACCTCTTTTTATATTTAGTCCATAACCCTCGTTCTATCTATCTATGAAGGCTCAAGAAAGAGGTTTTATTTAAGTGAATACTATGGGCCAAATACCATATTTGTAAAAGAGGTATGGTAAATTAATAAAAATATAAATAAGCTAGAGGTATGGTAAACAAATAAAACATTTTTTTTATATTTACTCCATAAGTCACCTTGTATTTATGAATGGTATGGTAAATTAATAAAAATATAAATAAACGAGAGGTATGGTAAACAAATAAAACATTTTTTTATTCTTTTATATTAATACCATGCAAAAAAAGATTATTAGCCCTAATATTAGTATTAATAAAAATAAAAGTGGCACATGGTATTTACCCATGGTATTCACCAAAATGGCACATGGTATTGATGCATGGTATTCATTTGGAATGTAACCTATTTAAATGGGGGAATTAAACGAGAATAGATGCATCTTTACTCTCGATCTACTAACCTTCGAGAGGTATCAAATATCGCGATATGCGAACTAGCATAGAGTGAAAAAATATTTGATCCGATCAAGAGTAAAAATGGATGTTGTAATTTAATGTATGTTAAACATTTTAGCTTGGTTAAAATAAAAATAAAATAAAAATCAACTATTAATTTTATTAATTTTTATAAATACTAATAGTAATTTAAGCTCAGGTTTATGATAACCCTTGGTATTGACGCCTGTATTCATGTGAGCATAGACTATTTAAAGGGGAAATTCTATCTTAGATCCATCTTAATTCTGGGTCTACCAAGTGCTCAGAGGGATAAATAGATTTCATCCCCCTAAGAGTGCTAGATGTGGAGTTAAGATGGATATAGGTTGGTTTTTATGATAATGAAGATATTAAATAGACTTAGGAAATTATATTGTAAAAACATCTTAAGGTGAAAGGTTAAAGCATAGACATTGGACAAGTATATTTGTATACTTTTGTTTTAAACTAAAACAAATCCAAGGCTAAAAGGAATGGATTGATTGCACTAGTCATCCTTCTATAACTTTCCAACATACGCTAGAGTAAACAAATTGTAATTTGGGTTTCTAATTGCAAACAGGAACATACTTGTGTATTGGCAGGGTGGTTACGAGGTCCCTCGAAGTGGAGTAAACATATTGTAATTTGGGTAATTTTTCTAATTGCAAACAGGAACATACTTGTGTATTGGCAGGGTAGTTATGAGGTCCCCAGAAGTGATGAATTTGAATTTTTCTTGGTTTTATATATAGTATTAGGTTTCTTCTCATGCTTTCTGTGAATGGAACGAGTGAATTTTATCTTACACCCACTAGGTTATCGATATGTACTTTCGGTAATTTTGATTTCAAAAGATATTTTAAAGAAATGCAATGATTTCATTTGTGTATTCAATAAACACAAGATTTTATAATTGGGTAAAATATTCGGCATGCCTCGTGAGAGATTCGCCAATAAATTATATATACATATCATATTATTGATAAAATCGCCTTCCATTTTTCCTATATACCATGGAGATTCGCCCATTTATTATACATGTAAATTTAGGGGGGGTTCTTAAAATTTTCCCTGGTATGTACATACGTGCATCATTTGTTAGCAGGACAAATTATATAATTAGAGGCAAGGTGGTATATTGTAGCGTTTACTGATTCTTGAGAGACCATGGATGAGTGTCTCGATGGACTTCATCACTCAGTTGCCACAGGTTCAGGGGTATAATGGGATAATGGTCATGGTTGATCATTTTTCCAGGTATTCTATCTTTGTTCTAACAAAGATGTCGTGTGGAGCTGAGTGGACTGTGGAGTTGTTATTTAAGAACATAGTGAAGTATTGGGGGATGCCATTAAGCATTGTGTTGGACCGAGATCTGCGATTTATAGGCAGATTTTGGACCACATTGTTCAAGTTAGTCGGGATAGAGTTGTTGATGAGTTCGAGTTACCATCCACAGACAAATGGAGAGACTGAGAGGACCAACGCATTGCTGGAGGATTACTTGAGACATTATATGATGGCTAATAAGAAGAATTGGCTTGAACTCTTGGATATTGCTCAGTTCAGCTACAATATTCAAAAGAGTTCTGCGACATGGTAGAGTTAGTTTGAGTTGGTGAATGGATAGATGCCAATCACACCACATACCGCAGTGGCAGGCGGTTTGTTGAGGAGTCCTCATGCTAACATGTCCATGAAGGCTTGGGATGAGACCTTGGAGTTCACACAATTGTGCTTGCACGAAGCTACAAGGAGAATGAAGAAATGGGCAGATAGAGGAAGACGAGATGTACACTTCAGTGTGGGAGGTATGGTCTTTCTCAGGAATATTCGAGATCAGTTTTAGCCACCTAAGGGGGTTGCTAGAAAATTAATGAGGAAGTATGAGGGAGTGTTCTAGGTGAAGAAGAGAGTGGGGGAAGTTGCTCATCAGTTGGAGCTTCCACACCATATTCACATGAAGCATCCAATTTTTCACATGAGTTAGTTGAATAGATGCAGACTTGATGCTAATCATCCAGAGAGAGTTGAACCAGCGAGAGGACCAAACAGGATTGTGGACAAGCTGAACCTAGAGTTGGAGAAGATTCTGAGTTTCCGAACTACAAGACTTGATTGCCAGATGAAATGGGAAGTTCTTGTTAGATGGAAGAATGCACCGGAGGAAGACAGTTGGGAAACAAAGGACTGACTTTGGAGATGGGAGCGGAAGATTGTGAAGTATGATAGGAAGCTGTTGCGTAGAGCTGGATCGTTAGGGACGACAACACCTTCGGGTGGGGGAGGATGTAATGCCCTACGGCTGGTGAGTCTCTCGGGCATGCCCACCTGCCAAACGAAGTAGCGAAATGTGTGAATATCATGAGGTGATCGAGGGCGAGGCATTATTGTGTGGACGAGTTGGTAGCCTTATGTTTATACACGGGAAAGAGGATGACTTGCACCATGGGCTGAGTGGCAAGGATTGCAAACTTGGCGAGATGAGGTGGGGTGGTCATGTGCCATGGGCGGGCCGACCTGCACTTTGAGAAATAGTTTTGCAAAGGAACTTGTCGGTTGGAGGATGAATAGAGGATTGGTCGGGTGACCCGATCCCTGTTCCACACCATATACATATGCGATGGAGACTTGTCAAACAACAAGCATTTGGACATCGCTCATGGTTCGAAGAGGAAGTGCGAGGGTCAAGTAGGCTAGAAAAAGAGGTGCAGGTCTATGCACCCACTCACGGAGTACAGCTACATAGTTTGCATGGTTTCACGTGACGAGTTGTAGTGTGGGTGGAGGGCGCATGAAGGTGCCCACCCACCATTCAAAGGGAACCATGGGTGGAGGGCATGTGTGGGCGTCCTCCCACCGAGCTTAATAAAGGTTCGTTCGTAAGTTTGGGTGAGGGTCATGCAAGGGTGCACCCACCCAACTCGGCAAAGACTTGTGTTTGTTGAACGAAGCGTGAGACCACCGTGCAAGCGTGCACGAGGTGGGCGCCCGACTCGGGTATAATGCCAGTGGAGCTTCACTCCCGGTCACTTGTAAATTCTCATACATATAATAAAATAATTCTTATTGCATATGAATGGTGTTCCTTCTGCTATTTTATGAATGTTTATGATGATGCTATAATGTTAATGGATTTCGCACATTAATGTTGTTCATGAACGAAGATGAATGTTAATGCACAGTTCGTAAAGTAACTGAACAATGCAACATGTTAACTACTTAGGCGGTGCCACACCCCGGCCAATTAACGAAAAAAGAATTGGGGGCATGACAGATGGCCTCCTGATCATCGTTCGATCTTCTAACCTAAATCCATCAACCAAAGTTGAAGAGAAGAGTTTTGCAACTACTTTTCACACCCAAAGACAGCGAAATGCCTCATTAAGCCATCGACTTCTGGGATTTGGTGGCTATGCAACTCTCATGGTCGTCCATACATTGAGTGGGCACACATTCAGTGGGGAGATCTCGAGAGCATTGCCTTTCCCATTAACTGAGAGGAGTCAAAATAAAAACCTGGAAGGAACTGTTACAAAGTTAGATGGGCAGGGGGCACTGTGGAGCAAAAATTGGACTAGAAATGAGAACAATAATTCGCACATGTAACCAACAAAAGAAAAAAACAATGTCAATGAAATAAGACTTTCATAACAATTAATCACCTACGTTATTCGATACTCAAGGTAGGGTTTGTATAGATTACCCAATACTTGGAAGTTCGACGAGAATACTTGTTTGTTGGAAGAACCCTAGCAATAAAAAGGGAAACTGTTAGAAAAGATATAATCGAATAAATGTAAAGGAAGAAATCAAACCCTGCAACCCATTTTACCTCAGTAGGATACAAATCATTGGAAAACATTTGGAAAGCAGTCAAAACCCCTACTTTCACAACTCGAGCAGAAGGTAGAAATAGTTAAGGTAGTTTCATAGCAAGTATACACCATGCTCGTTACTGCGAGACAGTTCATGAGGGCAGATCATCCATCAAGTCAGAGAAACATTTATGAAATCATCGGATGACTAAGAATGCTATAATCGTCTAACAACATATCTCATGATGGAGAATGGTGCAAGGTAGCATTTAGGGATGTATTTTTCAGAGGGAACGCCTTGCACTGTAATTAATTTTTTTAGCATGATGTGTTCTACTCAAGAATGAGCCATGTTCACTTTTATTTGTTTTGATTGAAAAATGGCATCAAACGTTTTCCTGGTTTCAAAGGTGCGTCATATTCTCTAACGAATATTATATTTAATTAATTCCTACAAACTCGGATGCGCCATATTTCTATTTATACTTTCACGTCTCATAGTGTTGTTCACAGTCTCATCCCATTAACACAATTACATTAACACAGTTACATAAGCCCATTACTTTAGCATAGTTACATGAAACTTATAATTTTCAATATTTTCAAGATCTTCATAGTAAAAATAAAATGTATACATTTTTTTTTAGTAAAAAGATTATCAATTCTAAATTAATGTGCTTATTTTCATACTCCAATTAAGAGGGAATTAACAGTGGTAGAAAATTCTTCCACCCAGCCACTGAGATTAAAAATTAAGTCAAAATCTCAGCCTTAGACTCTTCAATTTCAAAACTTGTATCAAAGACACTACACGTTGATGGACCTCAAGACTTGTGTGAAGCCCATAAGCCCTTCAATTTCAAAACTTGTATCAATGACAATACACATTGATGGACCTCAAGACTTGTGTGAAGCCCATAAGCCCGTAGGGTTTCTACTAGTTGGAGACGAGGTGAGGAACACTTTTACCCACTTTTACCTCACCTTGGTAGCCTCCTCCTCAAGGTTTCTTCCTATAATTCTTGTAGCTTATGACTTGTTTCTCCTTCTTCCCTAATTGGCCTTTTTTCCCAAACTTAGATCTTTCATCTTTATGGGGGAAGGATATAATTGTCCCAACTAGGAAAAATAAAAGAGGGTTTTTTTTTTTCTTTTTAGCTCTTTTCAGGCAAGTGGATAATTGAGTATAACATTTCTTTTAAGAAAATAAACATAAGTTTTAACTTCTTAGAGTTTGTGTTTTTTTTTACTTTATCTTTCATCACTAAATCTTACCAAATAATAACCATATTTACACAATGAGCCAAGGTATTGCATTTTTATTTTGTATATATATATATATATATATTCTATCATTTATTTATATATATATATATATTTTTTATAAATAATAATTTTGTTATATAAATCTATTATTTTACATTCTTAAAATGTTATACCCTTAATTGTATCCTAGAAATATAAAAACATATATCTATAAAACTTTCCTTTTTCTGTAAAATTATGTTCATTATAAATATTATTTAAAATGTCATATGTCAAATTTAAATTATTTAAAATTATTATTATTTATAAATATTTTTATTTTTTAAATTATTTAAAATTTTTTTTATTGTATTATTATTTTTAAGTTATTTAAAATTATTTTTATTATAAATATTATTATTTTTTAATTTATTTATGTAAATATAATTTTATTATTTTTTAATATAAATATCAGAGAATAACTCTTTACTGAACAAAAAGTGAAAGATTAAAATTTAATCCCATATTACAGATTATTTTCGTACTAAAGTATAGAGATATTACAGATTATTTTCGTACTAAAGTATAGAGCATCGCTATGACAAATAACGTTGAAGATTTTTTTTTTTTTTTTTTTACATTGTGTGTTCTACTTTAGCGTCAGCCGTGTTCATTTTAATTTGTTTTAATTGAAAAATGGCATCAAACTTTTTCCTGGTTTCAAATGTGCTGTGCCTTCGTCGTATTCTGCTAACTAATATTATATTTAATTAATTCCTACAACTCGGATGCGCCATATTTCTATTTATATTTGCACGTCAGATCGTGTTGTTCACAGTCTCATCTCATTCGTGCTTCTCTTCATTTTGGTTCTATACCAATGGCTGCTTTGAAGGTAGTGTTGGGCGTTTGCTTTTTCTCCCTTTTCCTGCTATCTACTGTAACAGCAGTTTTAGGTCCGATGCCCTGAGGTAAAATACAGGGGACAAAATCCAAGTAAAGTCTTTTGGTTAAGCTTGCAGTCATTTAATTTCTAACTCTTAATGTAACAGCCCTACGCGATAATGCTGCCTCTGGAAACAAGGTAGAAAACCTGCAGGCAACGCAGGCACCAACAGGTAAAATATCACTGGCAGCTCTTTTCTTTTTCTCTGGCCACAACATCCCCAACCTCTTTTTCGTTGACAATCTTAAAGTTGTTTGTTGTATAATCTTAAAAGTGTTTTGTTTTGTTGCATTTTCACCCTCTTCCTGTAATCTTCTGTACTGGGGTAAAATACAACTGAATCACTGGTTTTTATAGTTTTAAGTGTGTAATTTATTTTGGACAAATCCAATGGGATTGTTGTTTCTTTACACAAACCCAAGGGAGAAGAAGCACAACCCAAAAGGAAGAAAAATGAGCTCCTTCTTCTAATAAGAAGAGAAAGATATTGTTCCAGGATGCAAATGATGGTGGAAGTGGTCAAGAGAATCACATCTTATGTACAACCTCATATGTCAAATGGTCATGCTTAGACATGAGATGTTGTTAGCATATTAGAATCATGTCATACTTCCATTTTTAGGCATGAGGTGTTGTCTTGTATATTCAACACATTGTGCCATTTTGTTAAATATGTACATTTGGGACAATTTTGTGTATGTTTGTGTGTTTATTTGTGTGTGTGCCTATTTATGTACATGTATATGTATATGCATACTTATGTATGTATTCATGACTTAAAGTGTTTCTTTTATATGATGTTGAAGTGTTATATTTCAAGGTTCAGTTTTTATCTATGATGTGATGATGCAATATCCCTCATTGTGAAGTGAGAATTCTTACACATTGTATTTATGAAGGTGTTTGGATTGGGTTTTTGAAAATATGTCATTTAAGCATATTCCTAGTGATACAATAGTTGATGATCTTAAACAAATTTCAATAGGTTTTATCCCTTAGGATACACTTTTCCAAGAACATACCAAATCTACAAATAAGTTTATTACAATAACTTATGTAATAGAAATATTTTTTCTATCTCCATTTCTATATTAAATAACTTAAAAATTCAACCCATAGTGATATTGAATCAACATGAATGACAAATCTCTAAAGTTACTTAATCATGAAGACAATGCAAGAAATTTTTTGGATAGAAATATACTTTATACATATATATAGGAAATAAAAGATAAAAAAATGATCACAAAATTAGTACAATATCCATATCTATAAACTATAGAAAGGTAAAACCAAGAAAACTTTACCCACCATCAATGATCCACAACAACATAGGATCAACCACAAGTCCAACCTTGCATTCATCTAGCTTTTATCACATATTTTGTCCACACTAGGATTATTTTCCTCCTTAAGGTTTATGAACCCTATACATGTTGCATCACACAACTCCATAGAAGCATGACTCTAGTACTAGTCACCATATATACTTGTCCATCTTAAGGTAGGTTGGTGTGCTAAAATCCTTTGCCTTCAACTATTACATAAACATAAACAACAACACCTACTTGGAACATCATGAAAGATATAGTAGCAAACTTGTATTCTAAGAAAAGCATCACACCGTGCTGAAGACTCATCAATTTCATCTCATAATGATTTTTCCTTAGCCTCACATCCCATAAAAAAAAGGTTATAAACTCATTCAAGTTGTTAGCTCCATTTTCCACTTCTTATACTAGGTTGCAAAATATAGTACAACAAGATCCACCATATTCATTGTCATTGATCACAAAATACCTATATTTTTCTATATGGTCTACATGAATAGCATAAACACCAGCATCACATGAGAAAATCTAATATCCCTCCATTGTTAGAGTAGTTTTTTGATTTGACAGGGTTGTATGGCATAACATGGAGGGAAGGCCATGGGAAAAAATATACTCGAATACATATGTAAACCAATATTTATTAATAAATAAATGAGATATATGAACTTGAGAATGAGATAGCTAGAAATGAGATGCCTTACATGCCTTCATGATGATAATTATAGATGAAATTCTAGATAAGCTTAGTGGGATGGGAGATAAATATTCATTAAGTTGTTTAGATGGAGAAAGACACTAAACACAAAAAATAATAAAATCTTTGGAGGAGAGAAAGGCTAGATTTTATGGAAAATCCTACTCAAGTGGATAATAAAAGGTACAAAAAGTGAGACAATGCTAAAGGAAACATTATCAAGAAGGAAAGATACTAAATACATATTGAGGCATCAAGTGTAATACACCATATACATTAAACAATCGAATAACCATTATATTAACCCACAAGGGAATCCAAGGGATTTAGGTTTGTTAAGGATTCTTAACAGTATTTCCAAAGTGATCCATTCGGCTATCAAAGATAAACAAAATATATTGATACGTGAAGCTTGAAACTCTAAGGATAACAACTTTTGACAAATAACAATTGCAGAGCTAGTCAAATAGCATGTGTTGATGGTGTTGGACCTCCCAACACTGATAGGATCACCCCATTATGAAGTCCCAACTAGACCTCGCACTGTTTGGTGCGGGAGTCCCATCCGGTATGATGACTCGGTTGCCATTGTCTTAAGGATTTGCCTCAACGCTTTCTTGTGAGCATATGAGAGTGGTCTCCTTTGCCATCAAGAAGTGAGGTTCACGTTCTTGGTGAATTCTAGTGTAGTTTTGTTAATGGTTCTTTCGCTGTAATATGAGAGGGTGAGAGTGAGTCCCAATTTGGTTGGGATGAAGTCCCAAGTTGGCTAGGAGCAAAGATCACAACACGACGTGCAAAGCTTCCAGACGAGTTGTCCAGAAGGATACAACAGTCACAACATAGATTGTAAGATAACACATACAACACTCAATGGATAAGTCCGAACGAGTGCAAAGGTTGTTAAAATAAGCTTTATGTATGCTCTCCCTGATGTCTCGGGAGATAGCCAGCACGTGCGAGACAACATTAACAACATATATAACACATTTCCATTAACACATTATAAGTGTTCAATATTAGTCTTTCAAGAGTTATAATACATGTTTGAAAACGTGTTCGCCTATTAGCAAGCTTCTGAATTAAGGGAAAGATCCAAGATACATCATTACACCATAGATCACTAACCCCGTGAGCGAGGCGTTGGAGCCACTACTTACTCCTCAAAGAAAATATTACACACTCTCTTGGCTATGTGGGAGGAGTTGAGGTGAAAAGTCCTTCCCATGTACAAATGATGGTGTATTTATATCTAGGGGTGAAACTCAGCCTTGTTTTTGTCTAACTACCCTCATGACTATTTGACTTTCATGACTTTTGACTTTACATGACTCTTTGTGCAACAAGTGGGTCCCTTAGACTTCCACGTTACATTACATTGATTGAAAACATAGCGCATATTAGAGATGTGGACAACATGATTCATGACGTAAATTGACATGATAGTGTTGGTACAATCATGATGCTAGTGGAGTGCATGTCGAGCTACAGTGTTGGTAGGTGATGGATGTCTTCATAGTGTAGCACGACTTCAACTCTGCATGGCAAAGTGCACGGAGTATTCGATGGTCTTCGGTTCATTGGATGATACTTTGGCACGTCTTTCCTTACTTGCATGTTGGAAGACTTCATAGGCTTATATGTTCGCGAAAGGTGCATGTTCGTTCATTCATCCGTCCATGAGAACATCTTGCATGTTTACTCATCTGTTCATCCACAAACACATCTTTGCATGATTATTCACTTGAGAGCACATCTATTTGCATGCATCATTCGTTCTTCTATTGGTGAACCTATCCTTCTACATGTGCTCCCTTTGTTCATCCCTTTCATTGCCACGCCATGTGTTGTTAGTGTACCTGTGCATGCAGTTAGTCATGACGAGATGACATCAAATCCAAAAACCTCCTAGTCTACCATTACACATAATCATTTCGAATGCAGGTGACTGGGAGAGGTAGCAAGGTTGTGAAGTCGGATGATGGCTATGGGCACTGCAGATGAAAATGGTGCAAGAGTCACTAAGTGATGAAGATGGGAAATCCAAGTCGAGAGTGACTGTTCGCAAGGTCCGATTTGGCTGGAAGGAAAAATTATGTAAATTTTGGACGGGATAGTATGGGTTGTAGGAAGGAAAAGGTAGGTAGAACCTACATAGTTTCCTGAATGATTGGGCAGCCGGGGCCAAAAGGAAAAATTTGTGCGTATTTCTAGAGGAATAGGTTGGGCTACAAGGAGAATGAGTAGGCAGAAACTGCACAGTTTTTGGGAGAAACTCGTTGGGAGCCTAGAATTCAAAATTGCACAATTACTGCAGGGAACTAGGAGTTGGTTTTTGGGTCATTGGAAGCAGAAACTGTACAATTCCTAAGGGGAATAGGAAGTGAGCTGTTGGGTTCTTGGTAGCAGAAACTACACAATTCCTAGACGGAATTGGAAGTCTGCTATTAGGAGCTACTCGTGAGGAAAATTACACTGAGGATAACATGATGGCCTTCTAATCATCTCTGCATAGTTTTTGAGCTCAGAAGCTTGTTCTCTAGCAGAAGGTCTTCTCATGAAAACTGTGTCATTCCCTAGATGAGTAGTTGGTTATCTGTGGGGAGGACTAACTCGAAAAACTGTGCAATTTTCTGAGGGAGACACAGACAGGCACTTGGTGTTTGTCCAACTTGTCTACATAATTTCCTCAGTTAATAGACCGGGCAAGATCAGTAGCCTCTGGGAAAGCTTTGAGTGGAGTCAATCTTGAGGTGGCTATCGGGTTCCACTGTCTCTGTGGTCAGCATGAAAGCTGATTGGATTACTTGCAATCAATGCAGATTGGAAAGACTTCCTTTCTTATTTTTTGCTATTCTTGATGACATTCGATCAAGTCAATGGCAAAGTGATGGTCTATATGTCAGAGGGGGATTCTAGTCATAAAAAATTCAACAAAATGACTAAGTCTGTTAATGATCGAGAGATGCATAGATGACCATGTAAACACACACTCACATGTCTTGATGATGAAATGACTCAAAACGTCCATACACACATGTTCAACATGACTCACTCATAGTGTAAGTGACAAGTTTGACACTCGTGATTGACTGTCAATCGATCGTTTTGACACTTGTGTGAGTGTGAAAAATGCCTTCATAGCAAGTGCAACAAGTACACATGAAGCGAATACTTTGAGCATAACTAAAGCATGGTCTTAAGAATGACTTAGACACCAACATGGAGAAACTTAGGTCAAATGAACAAGAAAGGTGGATGCAAAGGCTCCCAAAGGGTTAACGTAGTGAACCTGAGGATGTGTAGTCATCAAGTGAAACTCCTAAGGGAGGCTCCAAAATTAGGTGCATGCCAAAATTTTGGAAGGTGGTTGTAGCCGCTACAACACTTGGTGACACACTCGTAGAACTCGAGCTTCTCTATTCTGGTTCATTGCTAGCACGGGCCCTTGGTGTTTCTGGGGGTATTGAATTGCTATGTGGGTTACTTTGGCTTCCTCACTTACCCCATAGACATACATGGTTCACCCTTTTCCAACTTAGTCAAACAAAATAAAAAATTCATCTTAGATCTCAGTGTTTCAAATTTGGGAAGGGTAGTTTAGCTCATGAGTTGAAGATTTTCAGAGTATAAGCTTTTATCTCTCGTGTTTCTTCACTCCCAACAGGCTCGAATAGCGCCCCGGAAAAGTCACGCATCAACACACACATTTCTCTAGTGCCAACGAGCTTGGTTAGTACCCCGGTGGAGTTGCATGCTTCACCTCTCTACCCAAGAAGCCTTTCCCTTCATTTTCCTTTGTATTTTTCAAGAGGACTGTGCATATGAACTTATTAATTTTTGCGGTGCAAGAGGAATCCCAACTTATTGAGAGAAAAAGAGGTTGTTCCTTGAGAGAAGCATGTAAGACCTCTAGCATAGGTTTTCTCATTTGGATTTTCCTTTTCCTTTCATAGATCAAGTGTTAGATGGTCTGGTGGGGAAAATGTTTTTCACCTTTCTAGATGGGTTTAGCGGGTACAATCAAATTCAAATCAGCATGGAAGACCAAGATAAGACCACTTTCACTTGTCATTGGGGTACCTTTACATATCGGGTCCCTCCTTTTGGTTTGTGCAATTCTCTAGCCACTTTCCAGAGAGCAGTATTGAGTATATTTTCTAAACTTGTTCATAATGCAGTTGAAATATATATGGATGATTTCACTACTTATGGTTCTAACTTTTAGGAAGCTTTCCAAAATTATGAATTATATGCCATAGTTAGGTTAAAATATATGAAGCAATCCATTCGGCTAGCAAAGATAAACAAAAAAAAATTGATACGTGAAGCTTGAAACTCTAAGGATAACAACTTTTGACAAATAGCAATTGCAGAGCTAGTCAAATAGCATGCGTTGATGGTGTTGGACCTGCCAAAACTCATGGGATCACCCCAGTATGAAGTCCCAAATAGATCTCACACTGTTTGGTGTGGGAGTCCCATCCTGTATGATTACCCAGTTGCCATTGTCTTAAGGATTTGCCTCAACTCTTGCTTGTGAGCATAGGATAATGGTCTCATTTGCTTTCAACAAGAGAGGTTCGTGTTCTTGGTGAATTCTAGTGTAGTTTTGCTAATGGTTCTTTCATTGTAATAGGAGAGGGTGAGAGTGAGTCTGAAGTTGGTTGGTATGAAGTCCCAGCTCGGCTAGGAACACATAGCACAACACGACGTGCAGAGCTTCCAGAGGAGTAGTCCATAGAGATGCAGTAGTCACAACATAGAAGGTAAGATAACACATACAATAGTCAATGGATATGTTCAAATGAGTGCAACAGTTGTTAAAATAAGCTCTATGTGAATGGTCTCCCTGATGTCTCGGGAAATAGCCACCATGTACAAGACAACGTTAACAACATATATAACACATTTCCATTAACACATTATGTATTACAACAAGTAAAATAGTTCAAGTATTCAACACAAGTTGAAGCAACATGCATTATAAGTGTTCAAGATTAGTCTCTCAAGAGTTATAATACATGTTTAAAAATGTGTTCGCTTGTTATCAGGCTTCTGAATTAAGGGAAAGATCCAAGACACATCATTACACCATACATAACTAAACCTGTGAGTGAGGTGTTGGAGCCACTACTTACTCCTCAAAGAAAATATTGGACACTCTCTTGGCTATGTGGGAGGAGTTGAGGTGAAAATTCCTTTCCATGTACAAATAAGGGTGTATTTATATCTAAGGGTGAAACTCAACCTTGTGTTTTTTTGACTACCCTCATGACTATTTGATTTCCATGACTTTTTGACTTTACATGACTCTTTGTACAACACGTGGGTCCCTTAGACTTCCACGTTACATTACATTAATTGGAAACATAACGGATAGTAGAGATGTGGACAACATGACTCATGATTTAACTCAACATGATAATGTTGGTGTAGTCATGTTGTTGTTGGAGTGCGTGTTGAGCTATAGTGCTGCTAGGTGATGGATGTCTTCATGGTGTAGCACAACTTCAACTCTGCATGGAAAAGTGCATGGATTATTTGATGGTCTTTGGTTCGTTGGATGATAATTTGGCACGTTTTTCCTTACTTGCATGTTGGAAGACTTGACAGCCTTATATGTTTGCGAAAGATGCTTGTTCATTCGTTCATCCATCCATGAGTACATCATGCATGTTTGCTTGTTTATTCATCCACGAACACATCTTTGCATGATTATCCACTCGAGAGCACATCTATTCACACACATCATTCGTTTTTCCATTGGTGAACCTATGCTTCTACATGTGCTTCTTTTGTTCATCCCTTTCATTGTCGCGCCATGTGTTGTTAGTGTACCTGTGCGTCCAGTTAGTCATGACGAGATGACATCAAATCCAAAAACATTCTAGTCTATCACGACACATGATCATTTCGAATGCAGGTGACCGGGAGAGGGAGCAAGGTTGTGAAGTCAGATGATGGCTCTAGGCAGTACAGATGAAAGCTGTGCAAGAGTCATTAAGTGATGAAGATGGGAAATCCAAGTCAACAGTGACTGTCTGCGAGGTCTGGCTTTGCTGGAAGGTAAAATTACACAAATTTTTGGAGGGATAGTATGGATTGTAGTAAGGAAAAGATAGGAAAGACCTACACAGTTTCGCAAATGAGTGGGAAGTAGGGGCTGAAAGGAAAAATTTGTGCATCTTTCTAGAGGAATAGGCTGGGCTACAAGGAGGATGAGTATGTAGAAACTGCGCAGTTTTTAGGAGGAACTCGTCGGGAGCCTGAAAGTCAAAATTGCACAATTACTCGAGCAAACTAGTAGTTGGTTGTTGGGTCACTTGGAACAGAAACTGTATAATTACTAAGGGGAATAGGGAGTTAGTTGTTGGGTTCTTGGTAGTAGAAACTACGCAACTCCTAGACAAAACTGGAAGTCTGCTATTAGGGGCTACTCGTGAGGAAAACTACATTGAGGTTGACATGATGGCCTTCTGATCATCTCTGCATAGTTTATGATCTTAGCAGACTATTCTCTAGTAGAAGATGTTCTCATGAAAGCTACACAGTTTGGTAGATGAGAAGTTGGTTAGATGTAGGGAGGAATGACTCGAAAAACTATTCAATTTTCTGAGGGAGACACAGACACGCACTTGGTGTTTGTCTGACTTGTCTATGCAATTTCCTCAGTTGATAGATAGGGAAAGGTTAGTAGCCTCTGGGAAAGATTTGAGTGGAGTTAGTTCGAGGGTGGCTATTGGGTTCCACTGTCTCTGTAGCCAGCATAAAAGTTGAATGGATTGCTTGCAATCAATGTAGCTTGGAAAGTGTTTCTTTTTGCTTCTGTGCTGTTCTCGATGACATATGATCGATTCAATGGCAGAGTGATGGTTTGTATGTTAGACGGCAAGTGTGGTCATCAAAAGTTCAACAAAATGAATAAGTTTGTTAACGATCAAGAGATGCATAGATGATCATGTAGACACAAACTCACATGCCTTGATGATGAAATGACTCAAAACATCCATACACACATGTTCAACATGACTGACCAATAATGTAAGTAACAAGTGCGACACTCGTGATTGATTGTCGATCAATTGTGATGACACTTGTGTGACATTGAATGTGACTTCGTGTATGAGTGCAACAAACACTTTCATAGCAAACACAACAAGTACACATGAAGCGAAGACTTTGAGCATAACCAAAGCATGGTCACAAGCATGACCTAAACACCAACATGGAGAAACTTAGGCCAAATGAACAGGAAAGGTAGATGAAAAGACTCCCAAAGGGTTGACGTAGTGAACTTGAGGGTAGGGTAGTTTAGCTCATGAGTTGAAGATTTTCAGAGTATAATTTTTTATCTCTGGTGTTGCTCCACTGCCAACAAGCTCTAACAATGCCACGGTGAAGTCACACATGAGCACACACATTGCTTCACTCCCAGCAAGCTTGGTTAGTACCCCAATGGAGTTGCATGATTCACCTCTCTGTCCAGGAAGCCTTTCTCTTCATTTTCCTTTGAAATTTTCAAGAGGACTGTGCATAGGAACATATTCATTTTTGGGGCAGAAGAGGGATCAAAACTTATTGAGATAAAAAGAGGTTGTTCCTTGAGAGAAGCATGTAAGACCTTTGACATAGGTTTGCTCATTTAGATTTTCCTTTCCCTTTCATAGATCAAGTGTTAGATGGTCTGGTGGGGAAAATTTTTTTCTCTTTCCTAGATGGGTTTAGCGGGTACAATTAGATTCAAATTAGCCCATAAGACCAAGATAAGACCACTTTCACTTGTCCTTGGGGTACCTTTACATATTGGTCCCTCCTTCTGGTTTGTGTAATGCTCCAGCCACTTTCCAGAGAGCAGTATTGAGTATATTTTCTGAAATGGTTCATGATGCAGTCGAAATATATATGGATGATTTCACTCCTTATGGTTCTAACTTTCAAGAAGCTTTATCTAACCTAGCAAAAGTCTTGGACAAGTGTACTGAAATGAACTTGTCCCTCGATCCAGAAAAATGTGAATATTTGATGACTGAAGGGACTATGCTAGGTCATGCAGATGGACCCCAACAAAGTTGTCGTCATCAAAAGGGTCCCACCTCCTCAAAAGGTGAAGGATGTCAGAAGTTTTCTAGGCTTAGCTAGATATTACTGAAGATTCATTAAAGATTTTAGCAAGTTAGCCTCTCCGTTGTTTGGTCTTTTAGGAAAAGATGTCGAATTTATATGGACCGAAAACTGTCAAGAAGCCCTAGATACCTTGAAAAGAAAACTTGTGACTGCCCTAATTTTGAGAGGCCCAAACTGGGACCTACCTTTCCATATTCACATGGATGCCTCAAACAGAGCAATAGGAGCAGCGTTAGGACAAATTGATGAAAATTTACCATATGCCATATACTTTATAAGTAAAAAATTGTCGAAGGCAGAGTTAAACTACAAGGTAACCGAGAAGGAACTCGTAGTTGTGGTGCGTTCCTTAAAAAGATTCAGCCATTATATCACAGGATATCAAACCTTTGTGCACATTGATCATGCTGCAATCAGATATTTAATTAACAAACCAGATGTAAATGCTTGCATTATTAGATGGTTGCTTTTACTGCAGCAGTTTGATTTGACCATTGTTGATAAGCCCGGTAAAGAAAATCTTGTTGTTGACGTTTTGTCTAGAGTAAATTTTCCTACAGGTGAAGAAGGAATGGTGGATGATCAAATTCCAAATGAACACCTGTTTTCTCTCTCAGTGCTCTCTCCATGGGTTGCTGATATAGCAAACTACATGGTTTCAACACAGTTTCCACCACATCTGTCCTCAAAGGAGAAGAGTAGGATCAGGAGGAAAAGTGCCCCTTTAACCTGGATTGGGAGGAATCTTTCCAAAGCTGGCCCAGATCTGTTCTTGATAAGATCTCTCAGGGACAAGGAAGTCTTTGACATTCTACTGATATGTCATGACGGTCCTTATGGAGGCCATTTTGTAGCAAAGATGACTGTCTTCAAAATATTACAAGCAGGCTACTATTGGCCCACTCTTCATCAAGATGTGAGGAGATACACCAGCCAATGTGATTAGTGTTAAGGATGGGGAAGCCTACTCCAAAGGATGAGATGCCCATGCAACCTCAAGTGACCTTTGAGCCATTTGAGAAGTGGGGCATGGACTTTGTGGGTTCTATCAACCCTCCTTCAAAAAAGAAGCAATACATCATTGTGTGCACTAATTACCTAACAAAGTGGGTAGAAACAAAGGCAATCAAAGTAGCAATAGAGGAAAAAATCGCTGAGTTTTTAAGAGATAACATATTCTATAGGTTCGGGTATGCAAGAGAATTGGTCAGAGATCAATGCAGTCAATTCACTTCCAATTTGATTGAAGACCTACACACACATCATAAAATCAAGCACAAGACTTCCACCTCTTACCATCCACAAGCCAACGGGCAGGTGGAATTCACTAACAAAGCTTTGGAAGGAATTCTGGCCAAGGTAGTAAGCAGTAGCAGAAACCATTGGGAAGATCGATTAGTTGAGGCCACCTGGGCATACAACACAACATGGAGGACCACCACAGGGTTCACACCCTATGAGATCATCAATGGGAAGAAGGATTTGTTGTCAATATAATTTGAATACAATACACTAAGGATGGCAGCTTAGTTGGACGTAGACCCCAGCCAGGCACAGAAGGAAAGACTACTCCATCTCAATGGATTGGATGAACAAAGATTACAGGCCCTCCTCCACACAAAGGTAGTTCAGCTTCAGAGGAAGATATGGCATGATAAAAATATCAAGGGGAAGCAATTCCAAGAGGGGGATTGGGCACTACTCTATGACTCAAGGTATAAAGACTTCAAGGGTAAGTTGAGGACAAGATTGCTAGGACCTTAAACTGTGGAAAAATGAAATGACAATGGTTCAGTTCTGATCAGAACCATTGATGAGAAAGCAATCCCAATGCTTGTTAATGGACATAGGATGAAACTTTACAAGAATCCCCTCTCCAATTGAGAGTTCATTGAAGATCTAAATAAAACAGTGATGGTAGTGGGGCATGTCTCAACCTCCACACATTGAAGAACAACAAAAAAGGAAAAATAATAAGGACTCAAGTGAAAAACTCAATTAGGTGCTCGAGTCTCATCATTGGGTTGAAAAACTCTTCTGGGGCGACCCACTGGTGCAAAAAAAAGAGAGAAAAAACAAAATAATATCCCTGGGTGAAAACCTCCTTGAGGTGCCCTAGTTGTCTTTCCAAAACAAAAAAAAAGAGAGAGAGAAAATAATAAAAAGAAAAATGAATTTTAATGTGCATTGCAGGTTACAGGAGGACCACAGGCAGCAAAAGAAGATACCACAAAGTCTACTTCATCTACTCCACAATATTCTCCATCATTTCTAACCTTTCTTCTGCCCCAATGTGTTCTTTTCTCGGAAATAAAGTGTTCTAGAAGAGGCTCCTGTAGAAATCATCGAGAGCTAGAAATGGTTCCAAAAGCAGTACTGAGGGGCTGAGAAGCTTCATGAAGAGCATGTAAACCCTCCTATATCTATCCACCCTCCTTGCCATCCATCCCACATGTGCATCACATCATCATCATCATTTTTTTCTTCCTGTCACAGGGAAACATAGAAACCGATTTTTAGAAAAAACAAAAAATAAAGGGAGCAGAACCTCAAATCTCACTTGTAGCTTACCAAGTACCTCTCCATATCCATCAGCATCTCTGGCATCATCTTCAATGCTCCCAACACAAAAATTAGCTAAAATTGTAAAGGGAGAAGCAGCTACAAGAGCTCCTATAGGAATTCATGTAGCAGTTGATCCCATCAAAATCAAGATACAACAGCAAAAGAAGTGCAATCATGGGATCGAAGGAGACATGTGAAGCTAGATCCAGCTAGAGAATACCTACACAAAACAACCAGTCACACACCAGAAAGCAGAAAGCATGCAACAAAGGAAATACAGGTATGCCACAACGGAAATAAAAGCAAGTAGCAATAGAAGGAGCCAAAATGCCTCACAGCACATACCTTTGACTCACAGGTAAGTGACTAACCTGCTCCTCTGTTGCATTAGTGTAATTGAAAAATATACATAAGCAGATGAGATGGTTAGGGTTGAATGAGAAAAGGTGGCCAGTTAACTCGCCACCCTCATCCAATTGACTGCGCTCATCCGAAGATGCCACCACACGTGCATGTAGCCAATGTCAGAGAGAAATCCCAAGGACAGGTAGTGGAGGGTTTGTAAACTCCGATGCAATGATGGGAGGTGACAGAGAGAAAAAAGCGTGATGACAAGGTGATTGGGGACCAATGGTCTAAATATGGCAATGCACATCTTTTGCTAGCTCACCCCCTCACCTGAAATATCTAAAAGAAGAAATAGGTACTCCTCCTCGAAGCTCCTTCACCACCTTTTCGTTCATTTCATCCTCGTCCACTTAGCTGGAACAAGCTCTTTGTCACCACCACAACCTCAAAACCATATTTCTCCATATCTTTCATCCATCCTGCTACTATTGGTGTTCTACAAGAGCACTTACAGGCAGTTCTATAGGAGGGGTAGTAAGTTGTTTTTAAGGAGAAAACACGGGGTTTTTGCTCGATTTCTAGCTTGAGAAGTTAGGTTTTGTGCATATACACCTTGATTATCAATATGTGTAAGGGATGATATAATTTTAAGGAGGAATTGAGTCCAATGAAGAAGAGGAATTACATAAAAAATTTCTACTTATTTTCTTAAAAAAAAAACACAGTTTTTCTTTGTTTTCCTGTTTTCTACAAAATTCTTGTCTCTATCATTTGGTGTTCAAAAGGGGGTATAAGCACAATGATAGGGGGATTCATGAGGAAGGAACCCACAAGTTCAATCAGGCTCCATGAATACCCCCAAGTAGTAGTGATATTCACGAGAGCAAATTGGATGCCATTTTTTGAGAAATTCCGAGGGTATGACAAAGAAGTGGCTCAGCAGTTTCCCGCTTCTTTAGTCCCTGACTAACTGACAAGTGCGAATGTTACTTTTTAGAGGTCACTCCATGGAAATCACCCCAGAATTTATCAGTAGGGTTACCACCCTTCCTCTTGGATTACCTTGGAGCAAAGAGGAAAAACCAATTGGATAGTGTGCCAAGAAAAACTTCTTCCAAAACAATGAACATCCTATAGAAGACAAAAATGGCATTAGAAGGACAACCATAACTTACCCTTTGGATGAGGTCAGTTACCAAATCATCAAATATATTTCCTGTGAATGGAGTTATAGCATATTTTATGGCTACCATTTTAAACTACTCCATGAGCTGAGATATGGTATGGACACTCCAACACCCCAGAAACTCAACATCCCCTATTTTCTCCTACAGTCCCTCATAGACTCTAGTGTTAAGTTGAAGGCAGGAGGTCTAGATTGGCTGGATCAGCATGGGTTAATTAAAATGTTAGTGGAAGAAGCCTTACATACCTTCACAATCCCCATAGCATGGGAAATTTTCCGAAACATAACCACAGAAGATGACATAAAGGCCCTCACATATGATCTCAGTCCTTCTGATAGTGAGGAGGAAGAGCAGCAAGCGAGCGAAAGGGAAGAAACTAAGGAACAAGAAGGGCAGGAGGGAGAAACCAAAACAAAGGAGGAAGAAACCAAAACAGAACAGGAGGAAAGAAAACCAACAGAAATAGAGAAAAAGATACAAGGAGGAGAAAAAGGGGCAAAAAAGACTGAGGTGTCTCCTTGTTATGAAACTAGCTCACAAAAAGATAGAAAAGATAGATCAACGCCTTATAATTTAGCCTCTTCGAGGGGGCAACCTCCTTTACATTACACAAATGAACAATTATTTGATGATTCAAATGACAAAACCTCCTTTTTATATGTAGGAGTCTAAGGAGTCACAATATAATCCAGCCGACCTAAAGATAATAATATAAAGGCACAAAAATAACAATAGAGGGATTCTATGGAGCACAGTAATAACAATACGGTGACAATAGGGAAACAACAATATTAATAAGGGATACAACTACAATAGTAATGGGGTAGTCACTAGTATTGTAGGGACCTAACATGCCCCTCTCCTTCAAAAAAGTGTTGTCCTCTACACTTCAGTAGTTATGGATTCTTCTGTATAAAATTTTCATCCTGCCATGTGCAATCTCCAGTGGATAAGTGCTTCCACTTGATGAGATACTCTGAAATTGATCAATTTCATAGCTGTTGAGTTCTTGCTTCTATGACTGCTTTTGGTTCCAATACAATCTTTCCTTCCTCATCAAGTTCTAGAAATATTGCTTGAACTAGGAGCTTGTTGCCTATAACCTTCTTTAAACATGAAACATGGAATACTGGGTGCAATCAAGAAGCTGCAGGAAGCTCCAATTTGTATGCCATAGTACCAATATTTTGCAACATGTTGTATGGACCATAATACTTTGGTGATAATTTATTATCCTTCTTAGCTGGCTTGAGGGACATTTTTTTATATGGTTGTAGCCGTAGGAATACCCAATCACCTACATCAAAGAATTTTTCACTGTGATGTTGATCTACTTGTTTCTTCATTTGATTATTCACCAAAGTGGTGTTATCCTTTAAAAGTTGGAGAACTTGGTGTTGATGATTGATGTGATCTTTCACTGCTTGAACCTTTTTCTTCTTGAGATGTCCTTCCATCTTGACAGTTTGAGGAGTGGTAATTTCTTCCAATGCTTTACAAGATATGGTTGGATTCATTTCTTGTTGCTCAATGTGATCTTTCATTTTTCTTCTTGATATGTCCTTCTATCTTGATATTTTGAGGTGTGGTTCCAGCCAATGAATTACATGATATGTTTGGATTCATATCTTCTTTCTCGATGTGATATTTCACTTCTTGAACCCTTTTCTTTGTTATATGTCCTTCTATCTCGAGAGTTTTACGAGTGGTAATTCTTGCCAATGCTTTACAAGATATGGTTGAATTCATTTCTTCTTTCTCTGGGGTTAGGTCCTGGTGTATATCCTCTTCTTTTGATGTTTCTTAATCCTTTTGTTCCTCCTCTTCATACTCTATGTAAAATAATTTCTTCTTAGCACACTTGTGACCTTTAGTGCATTTTCTATCACAATTTTAACAAAGTCCTTTTTCTCTTCTTTCTTCCAATTGTTGTGGTGTAAGCCTTGTAGGTTGTGGAAGGCTAGGAGAAGAAACACTTCCATGAGTATAGTCATGAGTGGTGGGATTCCTTGTTTTCATAATTTCGCTTTCAATTTTTCTTGCCAACTCGAATGCCTGCTCCAATGAATCAGGTTCCCAAAAAGGAACCTCATGTTGAACATTATCCTTCAAAGTCCCTATGAAGACATCAATTCTTTGCTTCTCTAGAATATAATTTACCCTTCTATTCAATTTTTGAAAGTCTTCAATGTGCTCTTCAATTGAACCCTTTTGTTTGAGATTTATCAATTTTCTAAAGGAGTTTATCTTTGTATCCTCATAATGTGCTATCATTTCTTCCGTCAAAATTAACCACACAACAAGTTTTTTATGAGAACAAAGCCCTTTATACCATAAAAATTGATCCAGTTCTAAATATCAAGATGCAATACATACCTTTTGTAATAGTGGTACACCATGTAGATCAAAATATTGCTCCATCTGAAGTATCCAATTTACCGGATCCTTGCCATAACTTCCTCATATCTCCTTTTCTTGATTTAAGGAGCTCAATCTTGAAACGACTATAATTATGTAATTTTGGTTCTTGAGTTCTAAAATTGTGACCTGCAGTAGCCCTCTATGTCTTCTTTCGAATGCCACTAGTTTCATCAAAATTGGATTCTCCAAGAAAGAGTTATGCACAATCTTCCAAGATGACCTGAATATATACCTTTCTGGAAGAGCAAAATTGTATGAAGTGCCATGTGTCATTTTTTTGACCTTAGTATCTAAAAAATATACACAGAAAACTTCAGTTTGTCCTCTTTCTACAACTTCTTACGAAATTTCAATCTGATTCTCAAAACAAAAGTTATGATGATTTTCCCTAGATCACCTGTTTGGAATGAAATTTGGGAGTCTACAAAAAGCCCAACTTCCTCAGATCATATCTCCAAAAATATAGTGTGAAATGCTTTGAAATTCAAATGCTAGGTTCATAATGATTTCATCCCAAACGGGTATTTTTTTTAGCATCTGAAGCATCGCATAAAAAAAAGTTATAGCACAAATTCCATGATGACTTGTTTGGAGTAGCGAAGCCCTAGAATTCAAAGCTCTGATACCAAATGTTATGAAACCAGCTCACAAAAATATAGAAAAGATAGATCAAGGCCTTATAATTCAGCCTCTTCGAGGGGGAAACCTCTTTTACATTACACAAATGAACAATTCTTTGATGATTCAAATGACAAAACCTCGTTTCTATATATAGGAGTCTAAGGAGTCACAATATAACCCAACCGACCTAACAATAATAATATAAAGGCACAAAAATAACAAATAGAGGGATTCTATGGGGCATAGTAATAACAATATGGGGACAATAGGGGCACAAAATATTAATAAGGGATACAACTGCAATATTAATGGGGTAATCACTAGTACTATGGGGACCTAACACTCGTCAGACCCTAGAAAGAGAAGTAGCAACTGCTCTCACTACCCTCAACACCTCAACTAAACCAAAAAAAAAGAGGAAGAGGTAGTCCTCAATGTATTTCAGGGCTAGGAAGAGCACAAGGATCAAACAAAGGAAACCCCAACCTTCTTCTAAAGTGCCCATTGTTATTATAGATTCACGCTCTATCCAATGGAAGGAATCCCTTTCCAAAGCACCTATCACTTATGAAAGGGCGACTCCTAGATCTCCCATGTGGAAGGAAAAACTAGAACTACAGGACTCAAAAACAGTTCTACATGAAGCACAGACTATTCTACAGGAGACCATGTCAAGACTACAAGAGACTGTAAAAATAGAAAGAAGGATAGAAGGACAACCACAAGGGAAGGAGGAAGCAACAGAGGCACAAGAGCCTGACCGCCAGCCTAGTTTGGGCTCTTACTATAATATCCTTGAGGGGGGAAGAATCATTCCACAAAAATTTGCAATCCCACTTTTCTTTGAGTTGGAGAAAGAAAAAATAAGAAGCCATAGGTGGGTGCAAATCACCAAATCCAAGGGAGTTGAGGATATTGGCCATATGGAGATTCAACTTAGAGACATGGACAGAGAACTAAGTAATGTATGACATAGAGAAGCAACCACAAGAACTCACATTCAAACAGAAAATGAATTGCTAAAAAGAAAACTGCAAGAAAAAGAGACACAATTGGCATGCATGGCCAACTGGTCCATGGAGGCACTGGAATCCAGAACATTAGCAAAATCATATAGATTATACCTCAAGGACCAATGGCTACATTTTAAGATAAATACTTTGGCACACAGAGGCACAATGCCTTTCCAGGATTACAAACAGTTTATGGACCTATGTGACCAAAGTTCATTAGAAGACAAGGCAAAAATAGCAGAGTTCTATTTGCATAACATGGCCCTCACTGAAATGAATGTGTGGGACCCCAATGCTAGCCTACGGGACCTGCAACTAATTGCCATGGCATCATGGATGAATCATGAGGAATTAAGGGCAGCAGAGATAAGGAAGTTGATCAAGAAGGAGTAGAATGAGCCCATAATGATCATAGTGGAGCCATCAGATCCCATGGCTCTCATCAGCACACACCAGCTACTTACAAATAATCCCCAAATTGCCCCTAAGTATATCAATGATCAGGATCAAGCCATTGCACATTTTGAGGACATGGAAAGGTTACTTGGGGATGACTATATTCATGCTTTTATGAGGAGGTGGAACACCCTACCACATAGTTTGTAGATCAGGGAGTGTCACTCCCTAACAAGGATGAAAGAAGCATTAAGGAGAGTGCCACTGTACAAGCACTCTATGCAAAATTTGAAGTTCAATTGGATTGGCGTCAAATTGAGTCCCCCACTACTGCTAAGCATGCTAGAAGAAAGAAAAGAGGAGGAAGAGCAATAGCAGTGGGAAGAGATGGACAAAAAGGCAGGATTCCATGACAGAGAAGAGGAGATCACATCAGAAGCATGGGATGTTAGGGAGGCCATCAGGGCCATCAAAGATGAGGAGATGGACTAAGTTGGTCAAAGGATGAGCAACACCTTCAGTAAGGGGTGATGATGAGCCCCATAAATGGGTAATTATATGGGCTCATTTTGCCTCCTAACATAGTTTAATCAACCATTCCCTTATCTTATTGCATGTTTTTTTATTATAATTATTCTTATGGAGTGAGTTGAGTTGGTTATGTTGCCATGGAGTCTAATATGTGTTTAAAGAAAATTTTTGTTGAATTTTGAAGACAAAGTCAAATATTTAATGGAGAGTTGGTAGAAATAATTTGAAGCGGAAAAAGGAGAGGATTTATAGGAGGATATCCCCCTCATTTATGACTCTCCACTATGAGTTCTCCTTCATGCAGCTCGGAGCACAAACAACCCAATCAATGCACTAGGAGGTAGTCGAGCAAGTGTAGGATAAATTATGTTTATCTCAAGTTTTGGGAGCCAAGCCTCCTTGATTTTAAGGAAGCTATTGGGAGCTTTAGTTGTATAAGTAAAAAGGCCTAGGGCCTCATTAGGAAGTTAGTCAAATTTTCGAATTTTTGTTGCAACTTTTCTCTACTCAACTTCGAGCATACTTTTGTTGATAGTTTCATGTAATCCTATTATTATTTTGATAATAAAGATGAGATCCTTTTTGAGCTAGGACTAAGTTACCTTAGAGGGCTAAATCTCTTCAGTTAGGGCCCAATCCAAGCATCCACACTCCTCTTCTTTGTATTTGTATGCTTTGTTTCAGTTTATGGATTAGTTGTTGTTAGGTAAATTTCTTTCTTGGTTAAGAATAGGTTGCTTCTGGTAATTTAAAAGGTTGTTTACATTTGATTTTTCTATAGCAGGCTGAAAATTAATAGAGAGAAGATACAAAAAGGCCACAAATAGAGCCTTGGCCTCCTTTCCTCCCCTTCAGACCATGAACTGAGGCCAAGACCCTCTTCCTACCACACAAACACATATTTTCCTTCTCCATAGGATTTCTAGTGTTGCATTTTGTTAGAAGGTTAATGATTTTCTTTATATCTCTTTCACCATGCTTATTTCTTTCTTGCAATAATATTCCTTCAATGATTTCTCTCATTATAGCATTTCTCAACATTTCTTTCCATAGCTCATAGTCTAGATTAGCTTGATGCAAAATTCTGTTTTTTGATGTCCTTAGTTTCCTTGCTTGTTTGATCTCCTTGTTTGATTTTTAGGTCCTTTTCAAGAAAATCTCTTCTCACAGCAAGTCAGCTTACTAGCCATCACATTCTCTCCCTGATCTATGCCCTACAGGTCGCCCAAAGATCACCTCAAATCTGCCTTAGTTTTCTGAGTTTTTCCATATGATTTATTCGTCTCTCCTAAACATGTTTTCCTCTCCTAGCAATCCTTGGTGACCCCGAGGTGCCTTAACACATCATCCTTGCCATGACCTATCCTTTAACAACTCATTACAACTGAATACTACAAGTCATCCTTATCTCTTTAACTGAGGGTTAAATTCCTCAGCCAATGGAGAAATTGTTGCATGTCCTCACATAGACTTCAAGTTTGATTTTCCTTAACTAATTAACTCAAGATGAATTAATTAATTAATTTTCAAACTCTTGTTGATATCAAATTTGAATTTTACATTCTTTTTTTAGTCGAGGGACTGACTAAAATAAGAAGGGATCCCGAAAATGCTATTTTTAGAAAAGTTATTTTTAGCACTTTCACTTTTCACCCATTGTAGCTAAGGTCTCTAATGGATGAACTTCTATTTATAGGTTGTCTACTTATAGCAGTCCTATTTTTAGCAATTTCTACTTTTAGCATTTCTTTGTGCACACTTTTCAACACTCCCTCTCAACAAGAAAGGGATTATAAATAACCCTAATCCTGTCTCTGTGGACTCGAACTTGCATTTTGACAATGCCTTAGTCAAAATATCTGCATCCTACTCCTTGGGCGAAACATACTACAACATCATGATCCTCTTAACCACACAGTCCCATAGATGATGGTAACGTATATATATTATATATATATATATATATATATATGCTTGGACCTATCATGAAACAATGTATTCTCAGAGAGTTTTATGCAACTCCGATTATCACAATATATGACAACAAGATCCGTCATTTGACCAAACAATCCCACTAGAATCTTCCACATCCAAATGGCCTCACGTGCTGCGTGAATCGCAGCCATTTATTTAGCCTCTGCTGAGCTAAGTGCAACTGATCTCTATTTCCTACTATACCAAGAAAATGTAGCTCAACCAAGGTTGAAGATTCCTCAAGAAGTGCTCTTCTAGTGTCATGGATGACCTGCCCAATCCACATCTGTGAAACTTTGCAGCTTCACTCCCTTTGTCCTTCTATACCATAATCCATACTGTGTAGTGTCTCTGAGATATCTCAACACATGCTTCACTACCTTCCAAAATAGTTTGTTAGGTTGAACCATAGCTTGACTCAGCTGGTTCACCGCAAAGCATAAGTCGAGTCATGTGTTCACTAGATACATGAGTGAACCCACTAGCTGTTGATAAACAGTAGCAACTACTACCTCACCTGAAGTAGCATCCTCCTTCCTCCAGTTCCTAGCTAGAGGAGTCTGCACGGGCTTACACTTTTCCATGTGAAAGTGCTTGAGTATCTCATTGGCATACTTTCCTTCAGACAAAAATACTTCCCTATCTTTCTGCCACACTTCCATGCCTAGAAGGTATTGCATGAGGCCCATGTCCTTCATCTCGAACTCTTTTGCAACGTCCTCCTTAAAAGACTGTATCAGCTACTCATCACCTGTCGAAATGAGATCATCGACATAAAGTACAATAATCAATGGCTTACTATCAACCATGATGTGGTATAGGTTCACATCTACTTCACTCTTGGTAGAGCCCAACTCGGTGAAATAGTTGTCGATCACGGTATACCAAGCACGGGGTGCTTGCTTCACCCTATACACTGCTCGCTTGAGTCAAAAGACATGTTACTCGCAATTGAAGTTATCAAATCCTTCAGGTTGCTCAATGTATACTTGTTCCTCAATCCTCCCGTTGAGGAATGTTGTCTTCACATCCATCTAAGGGATCTTCCAACCCATCTGAGTTGATAGAGCTAGCATCGATCTAATAGATCAGTACCTTTCTACATGAACAAAGGTCTCATCGTAGTCAATCCCCTCAACCTGTGAGAAACCTCGAGCAATAAACCTTGCCTTGCATTTCTCAACACTGCCATCAGCTGCGTGCTTTACCTTGTAAAGCCTTCGAGAACTAACTACTGACTTGTCCACAGGTCTAGGGACAACATCCCACACATTTCTCCATATGATAGAATTGTACTCTTCTACCATTGCATCAACCTAGACTGGTTGTTGCACTACCTCCTAAAAAGAAGAAGGTTCGGTCGCTACACACACCCCAACTAGGGCCATGTAGCTAGTGTATCTCTCGGGAGATCTCCTTTGTCTGCGATGAGAGGATGGCTGCCCCACATTCTCTCTCGCATCCTGCATCAATATGTCAGCTTGCGATCATTTCTGCCCATCTTTGGAGGACTCTCCAGCAGTGGTGGTGTTCACTACTGGATCTTCTGAATGTGGCTAATCCACATAATCAGGAGGCTCCTCCTCCTTTGGGACTAAAAGTTACCCATCGCCATGCAACTTCAACTCCATCTCAAATGGCACTTGCATGGCTCTATGCTCGTCGAACTTCAGATCCCTACACACTATGGTCTTCTGACTGACAAGAAGAAATAGGCAATAGTTTTGGGGTGTATCAGTGTACCCTGCAAGTATCCCCAACTTAGTTGTTCGATCTAGCTTCTTCTGAGCATCTTTGGTCACATGACAGAAAACTGGTGATCCAAATGTAGGAAGTGACTCACATTTGGTTGCTTCCCTGAAAAAGCCTCCATAGGTGTCTTCATCCCCAAAATATGATGAGGACTTCTATTCTAAAGGTACACTACTATATTACATCCCTCAGCCCACAGATGAAGTGATAGGCTTTGGTCATGCAACATCGCTTGAGCTGCTCCCACAATAGATCTATTCTTCCTTACGGCCACCCCATTCTGTTGTGGGTTATGAGGTGCTGCCAGTTCTCGTTTAATTCCTTCTTTAGCACATAATTCTTTAAACTGCTAGGAAACATACTCTCCACCATTGTCGCTACGCAAAGCTTTTACCTTCTTCCGAGATTCTTCCTCTGCCAAGGCTTTAAACTCACAAAACCTCAATAAGGTTTGTTCCTTCTTTTACATAAAGTAGATCCAACATCTATGAGAAAAATCATCAATGAAAATAACATAGTACCTTTGTTTACCAGTGCGGGATGTGGAGAATGGTCCCCATACATCTGAGTGAACTCACTCTAGGATTGCTCCAGCTCTACTATCCTAATCCAAAGAGGAATCTTTCGCATACTTACCCAAGGTGCATCCTTTCATGTGTCTGTTTGCTCTAGTTTTCCCCCGGGTAAGCTGGTAGAAATTTTCCGCATGACATTCAAGGCCCCGTGATGCAAGTGGCCCAGTCTTCTATGCCACAACTCACCAACATCTTGGCTTTTCACTACCTCTACTTTGGAACTCAGTCCAGCACAGTCATCTTCCTCCATCTTGTAGAGATTTTTTACTCGAATCCCTATTTGCTTCGTCTGTCCGGGGCCGATATGCTCGAGGAAAAATTTTCTTTTACTAAAGACAACATCATAGCCTTTAACTTCTAGCATAGCAATAAAAAAAATATTATTTTTCAAATTTGGTACATATTTAATAGCAAATAGGGTGAGAGGAGCACCATGCTCCCTCTGAAACACAACTCTACCTTCACCTGAGACACAGTGTTTTCCATCATCGCCCATCTCGATCCACATCTAGACATCCTTCTCCTCCAATGTACTGAAAATATTCTTGTCACCCGACATGTGGAAAGAAGCTCCACTACCCAGGTACAAGACATATCCCACCATGGATGAAACCATGCATGCGATAAGCAAGAAATCTAGCTCAAATTGTGAAGCTAGTGCATCACCATCAGATCCCTTTGATGAACCCTTCATGGATTTCTTCTGTGGACAATTGATAACATAATGACCCACTTCATGACAGTGGAAGCATCGCACCTTCGACTTGTCAACCTTCTTCCCACCACGAGAAGATTTGGATTGGGACGCCTTCCCTTTCCCTTTCTTAGCTTTACTCGCTAAAGCGAGATTCTCTTCATCATCTTGTCTTGAAGAAGATCCATCCCTGGTGCTCCACCTTATCTCCTCCTACATTAGGTCTGACCAAAGTTGTTCCCAATATGGTAGTTTCTCTCTTCCATTAACTGAGTCCTTGTAGCTATGCCAACTCTTTGGAAGACCGAGGAGTGCTAGAATCACCATGTCGTCATCAGTAGTCACGATCCCTACACTTGCATGCTCATCCCTGTAGGTGGTGAGCTTGTTCAGGAACATAGAGATTATGTCGCCCTTTTTTCACTTGATCTTTTGAAGTTTGTCCTTTAGCACCAACTTTCTCTAACCGCTACTATTCTAATAAAGATCTTTCAATTTTTTCCACATCGAAAACAGAGTCTCCTTCCCATGGAGGTTCAAGACAATGTGATCTTGAACTCCCTCCACGAGGATTCTCCTTTCTCTAGCCACACACTTTTTCCATTCCACTAGTTGAGTAGCATCAGCTAGCTTTTGGACTTATTGATCAATGAATTCCTTGAGAATTTTATCTTCTAATACTGCCTCCATGTGATCCTTCGAGGCTATATAATTCAAACTGCCATCAAGGGCATATTCGAGTCGTAAACCACTAAAGGCCATCAGTGAAATAGATGTGATAGGAACGCAATTCAATATTCAGAAACCAAAATTCATACCTCTCCTTGTAGAAATTCCCACTGTAGATCACCTGGTAATGCAATGTACTAAAGCAAAACACTTTATCTACTTCTACAAACAATTTAGCGGAAGCTTAATCAAACATGAGTAACATCAAGCATGAATGGATATAACTGAGAATGAGAATTAATCAACCATAACACATAACATATATCACTCGAGAAAGCACCAGCCTAAAATCCCAACTCTGAATTATGAGACAAGTGGAAATCTTGTTCAAGTTACAAAAAGAATTAGCTCTCAATCTATCTTGCTCTCTCTGTAATCAAAACAATATAGCTCACACACTCAATAGACATAGAATATATCTTTCTCAAGCCCTCCAAGCCTCCTATTTCCTTACACAGTTTTGATTGGGATCTAATGATATCACATGTGTGAATTGGCCTCGTCACACTCATTGTAACCTTAGGTACAAATGTGCAATCCACATGGAATAACATTCCTTCTGCATGGAAGGAATATTCTCCAAGGAATATCCTAGTGACTAATAGTACACTGTCCCTCCATCTGATCTCAACTGGGTCTATGACTGAACTGACATGCATGAGTTATCCATGAGTGAATACTGAGTTATCTAAATTACAGTAGTTACATGCATGTAAGCATTAACTAACTAAACTCTCATTAGTTTAACAAACTGTTAAATTAATCTAACTGAACTTGACTAAGTTAAACTAAGTGAGCTGATTACAACTCAATATTACTACTATCCTTATCTCTTTAACTGAAGGTTAAATTCCTCAATCAATGGAAAAATTGTTGGATGTCCTCACATAGACTTAAAGTTTGATTTTCCTTAACTAATTAACCCAAGATGAATTAATTAATTAATTTTCAAACTGATGTTGATATCAAATTCGAATTTTACTTCCTATGTTTAGTTCCAAGACTCACTAAAATAAGAACAGAGCTCGAAATGCTATTTTCAGAAAAGCTATTTTCAACACTTTTACTTTTCACCCCATTGTAGCTAGGATCTTCAATGGCTGAACTTCTAATTATAGCCCAACTAATTATAGTAGTTTCTATTTTTAGCATTTCTTGTTGCACACTTTCAATAGAAAAAACATTGATTGGCCCTCACTGTACCACCCCTACTTTGTGTACTACATTTTGTAAACCTAAGCTAAGTTAAAGCTAGGTGTGATATCCTCCCTTGTGCATTAAATGTTGTAGACCTAAGCTGACGAAAGCTATGTTTGATACCCTTCTATGTGGGTTAACCTATTCTGAACCTAATCTGAGGAAAGCTAGGTGATATGTAATACAAAAAGCAATGTATTATGAAATAAATTAATAAACAAATCACTTGGAGGGTGGAGCACCAAGAGAGGGGAGATGATTGCCAAATCCCATGAGGAATGGGATAGAGATGAATATTTCATGATAAGCTTCTAGATATGATTCTAGATAAGCTTGGATGGATAGGATATTGATCGGATGGATGGGAGATAAATATCCATCACACATAAAAGCTTTGCTAGAGATAAAGGTAAGCTTTTATGTGGAAAAGCGTCATGGGAGATAAAGACTATATTTTCTGGATAAGACCTAGGCAAATGGAAATATCCATAAAGAGGGACATTGCTAATGGTAACTACATGATGAAAGAGGGTATTAAATACCCAGTGCATTGGTCAATTAAGGACAATTGATCCTTGGCAAGATCTTCGGCTCGAGGGGAATCAGAGGTGACTCATGGCTGGGTGGTGGTGCTCCTCCCTCTAAGTGAGATTTAGTTGGTGTTATTTACATGGAATGTTTGTATGTTGATTCTTACTCTCTGTCTCTTTGTTACTATTCCAATTTCCTTATGAGTAGTTTTTCTTAGTTCTGATAATATTTGAAAGAATTCTGTGTGCTTGGATCTTAATAGATTTAACTATGTTCCCTCTATTCAGATGAGATTTACTTGCATGGTAGGTGATCATGTTTAAATCCTTACTCGATAGGATGTTAAATCATTATGGCTTTCTTAATTCCCTCTCTTATGGAAATGATGGTTAGAGTAGTGCATGTGACCCACATGAAAATTATTGGCAAGGGTCAAAATAAAAACAAGTTCATGTGGAAACACGCCAAAGGTTGTATATAATAAATAATGTAAAAATAAATTAAAGAATTGAGTCACAACAAAATATCCTACTCTACATAGATGTCGTACAATTACAAGTTAAATAAATGGAAAAAAGGTTTAGTAAATTGCCAATGCAGTCAATCTAGAGAAGAAAATGTGTAAAAAGAAGAATAATTTCCAATAAAAGCTAATGAGATATTTATTTCTCAATAGTCAAGGACAATATATTTATTTTGGAAAGATAATTGTTGGTTCCAATTAAGTCAAAGTCAAACCAAGTCAATAGATTTAAAGCCTTCATAAACTCACAATTTATACCCATAGCTTTAATATTTCAGACTTGCATTAAGTCTACAACTTTGGCCACTGCAACATGTGTGAGAGAGAGCTCGGGAAAAGCTTGTCCCAAATCTATATTCTCCTCCCTTCTTGCTTCAACTTATTTTCTCCTTGACTTCCTTATTTAATTTTGCACTTCATATCAAACTCCTTCTATTTATACTCATCTATGGAGGTATAATAACCGTCTTCACGCCAACATTTTTAGATTCTCTTCACTCCAAGTGTTTTGAAATTATCAACAAGGTTCAAATACTTGTAAAAAGTTATAACTAGATTCTACAATAATCTAAATTCATTTAATTTTGGCTAAACTAATGTTGGCATATGTAGCACTTGGGGGATTTGTACTATTTGATACCCCTACATTGTTAGAGTAACCACTTGGCTACATGAAAACAAGTACTCCAATGAGAAAGTTGGTGTATTAGGTCCTCAATTTTTAGCTGCTCCGGCAAGAAGTGGATAGTGTTGGGGTTTTCACTCATGCAAAAACATTGTTTTGGCCCTCACCCAACATGACAAGCACATCAAGTTATATAAAAATTTATACTTTTAAGTGCATAATAAAATGTATAGTTATATATAATCACAATTATATACACATGGAAATACATACATGTTACCATAGTATCATTAAATAACATGAACTCATTAACCATCACAAGGAAAAACCATACACAAATTATGCTACTTGAATAAAATAAGAGCACAAGAGGAGATACAATTGTAGCTATGACCAAAATTCTATCATATAAGAACTGTTGTAACCTATATAGACAAGTGTTACATCCTTTACAAACTACAAACTACAAGGAAAATCACAAGCACAAAATATTTCTAAACAAGTGAGAGGGACTACAATTCTTTCACAAGAGGCGCCATAATCTTTCACATCCATCTTCGCAAGGGCATCTAAAAGGTCAAGTAACCGTGCATTAAAATTATTTAAATAATATGAGTCATACTTGTATGTGAAAAAAGAAGAAGAGGTGAAATTCAATGTAGACACAAGGCCCATTAATTTCTCAAAGGAGGAGCCTCAACCATGGAAATTATAGTGAAGGGTCACAAAAGAAATAACTTCATATCCACACACACCCACCACGATAGCTAATAAATAATGTAAAAAATACTTAAAGAATTGAGACAAAACAAAAGATCCTACTCTATATAGATGCCTTACAATTACAAGTTGAATAAATTGGAAAAAGGATAAATTGGAAAAAGGTTTAATAAATTGCGAGAAAAAGGAGTAAATCCAAGAAGAACAAGAATTTCCAATAAAAAATAATGGGATCGTCATTTCTCAACAAGCATGCAGAATATCTTTATTTTGGAAATATAATTGTTGGTTACACATCCAACCATTAAAATAGTGATAGATCTAGAGTAAAGCTCCCTCTTGACATATAATTCAATCTAATAATGAGAAATTAGCGACGACCTATCAGAGAAACACCCCCAGCCCGACGTCATTCATTAGCCAATAGGTATGTAGCTTAGGTCTTCAGTTTACGATCCAATAGGGTTCAAGGTTAAAAAGAAATGTTTATTGTGAGGCATTGGACTTGAAAAACATGGTGGATCTGGTTACTTTAACGCTTTTGCTCCACGACGATGCAAACTCCTGTCGCGGGGAAGCCACTACTGTCACTTTGAATGGCCGGGAAAAAGCAACTTACTCTAGTTTTGAACGGTTAGCGTAAAAGAAAGCACTGTCGTTTTCTCCGGCACGGTTAGCGTAAAAAATAATGGTATCGTCATTTCTCAACAAGCATGCACAATATCTTTATTTTGGAAATATAATTGTTGGTTACACATCAAACCATTAAAATGGTGACAGATCTAGAGTAAAATTCCCTGTTGACATACAATTCAATCTAATGATGAGAACTTAGCGACGACCTATTAGAGAAACACCCCCAGCCCAATGTCATTCATTAGCCAATAGGTATGTAGCTTTGGTCTTCAGTTTGCGATCCAACAGGGTTCAAGGTTAAAAAACATGGTGGATCTGGTTACTTTAACACTTTTTCTCCACGACGATGCAAACTCCTGTCGCGGGGAAGCCACTACTGTCATTTTGAATGGCCGGGAAAAAACAACTACTCTAGTTTTCGACGGGTAGTGTAAAAGAAACCACTGTGGTATTCTCCGACTAGGCCGAATGACTACCTATATTTCGATTTTTGTTTATTTATATCATTTAATTTTTTTTCCAAGAGGTTGAACTAGAATTCCATACTCGTGAGAGAGTTTAATTATGATATAAATTTTTACTCCGGAGATCTGAAGTAGAATTTAAACTATGAATTGAGATATCTCAAGTCTCCGGTGAGAGTTTATCTTAAAAAAAAAAATTTACCAAATATTTCATAGAGAATATTTATTAGAATCTAAAATTCTAGTACAAGTGCTTTGAATGAAATATAATTTCTCAATCCAAATTTGTGGATAGAATCTATATCTTTGGTTAAGATTTTTCTTTTCACATTTTTTTTCTTAAATCTCTAGGTAGAGGGTTTATTTAATTCTAAGTGGTTTCAACCATGGAATTAGCTAGAAAAAACTCTAAGCACATAAAATTTTTAATTTTTGGCAAAGAAAAAATTATTGACCTTTTCTTGGATGAGAGTTAAATAAACTAAGCTTGACTTAACCCCACATACCTAATTTTGTTTCCTTTTTTTTGTCTTCACCATTTATTTTCTAGGAACCATAAAATAAATTCTAACCCCAAGGTCAGAAATGTGGTAATATTTATGTCTATTTATCTAATTAGGTTTCAAAGTGTGATATATGAAATTGAATTACAGAACAAAAGTGATTCCTATTAAACTATATGAATTTCCTATAAAAAAATATTCTATTATTTATGTTATTTGACACAACATGTTATAGTTAAAATTAATGGGATACTAATAATAACAACCATCAACCTTTAAGGTCAAAATAAAAGGATATGTCAAATAGGTGTATGAGACCCCTTTGTTTGTGTCTCAAGAAACCCATGTTTGTATCTCAAGAGACCCACTTCCAGCTATCTAATTGTTAAAGTCTAAAAGTAAAGATACTCTACAATACTCTTTAATTGAAATTGAAGCCTCTTAGGAGGAAATACATATTTTTAAACACTATACATGACAAACTATATATATTAATAATTTTATGTGGGTCTATATTAAATTTCTATGAAAATGACATTTTATTTGTTTTATAAAGGAGAGCATGCTATCAATAATTATGATCTTAA
>APFE030482957.1:76795-88421 GCA_000404065.3 Pinus taeda | reverse complement strand
CACTAGTCTCTCTCCGCAGTTACACATACCACATACATTTATCGTTCCACATACATTAATCATTGTGGTGTAAATTAAGTGTCTCTACACTTACACATACCACATACATTAATCATTTGTCTTCTTGAACATTTCTCCCCTCCCAAAGCCCAGTAACTGTGCGATTTTCTTCGCTTGCATCATAGTAATTGTGTTATCTAGCAAACAAAGATGGGAGGAGGCAGAAAGTCTACTGCGTGACTGAAGAGACTGATGACTGATCTGAAGGGTTGTTGGATGACGCCCCTGCAGGTGTTAAATGATGTCCAGGAGAGGGAAATATTGGAACATGAAGTTGCTAATGGGAACTAGTGTACCCAAGTAATTTTTGTGGAGATGATTAAAGGTTATGTTAATTATAAAATAGCTCACTAGTCTCTCTCCGCGGTTACACATACCACATGCATTAATCATTCCACATACATTAATCATTGTGGTGTAAATGAAGTGTCTCTACACTTACACATACCACATACATTAATCATTAGTCTTCTTGAACATTTCTCCCCTCCCAAAGCCCAGTAACTGTGCGCTTTTCTTCGGTTGCATCATAGTAATTGTGTTATCTAGCAAACCAAGATGGGAGGAGGCAGAAAGTCTACTTCGTGACTGAAGAGACTGATGACTGATCTGAAGGGGTTATTGGATGACGCCCCTGCAGGTGTTAAATGATGTCCACGAGAGGGAAATATTGGAACATGAAGTTGCTAATGGGAACTAGTGTACCCAAGTAATTTTTGTAGAGATGATTAAAGGTTGTTGAGAGCTGTGGATACTCAAATTTTAAGCTCTAAAATTGCTAATTTAGCTGATAATTTTGAAAGGTGCCAGGGATGCAATTGCCAACCTGATTAGAATTTTTTGGAAAATAGATTTATAGAGAGGTTGAATTAATATTATCTCTGCTAAAGAAATAAAAAGTCTTTACATGGAGTTGTCTCTCAACCATAAATCCAAAGAAGAAGAAATCTATTTGGTGAGAGAGAAATTTTCCATGTAGTTCCTCCAAAAATTCACAATTTGGGTCACAAGAAACATATGTTGTCTCCTATACCCTTTCTATTGCTTTTGTTTCTTCTATTTTCTATAGGTTAGGTCTCTTGCACATAATGAGTGTGGTAGAGTGGAAAATTGTAGCCTCCCTAGTGTGCTTAAACAAATTCAGCTTTAAAACGAGATTGTAGATACTTCATTGAAGGATGATATAATCTATGAGTGTAAAATATGGCACCCATGGAAGAAATGGAGAATCATGGTATAATCTATGAATGTAACAAAATATGACACCCTTGGAAGAAATGGACAATCCAAAACAATCTGTTCACATATTGACACTGATCATGCCAAATGATCAGTTTAAAAGAATCACAAATAATTAGGTCAGATGATTTTCATGGATTCACACAATTTAATACTGTGAATGAACATAAAGTTTGAGGCCAACAATACTTTATGATAACCTTATATTTTCTTCCTACAATCAAGTTGTAGAGGTGAATGCAAGTCAAATACAATATTCTCCAGGGACCTCAAATTTAGGTGACAACAGTCAATAAACTCCCTTGCAAGAAACCTATATTAATGAGGTATGTCACTGGCTCCAAGGATTTAAGTTATTTAGATTTAAATATTTAATATGGTCCTTTTCCATTTTTCATATTTAACTTTAAAGTTTATGGTCTTTTTCCATTTTTTTTATTGAGGTTTTGATTTTGGACTGATTTGTTTTGTGGGGTTGGTATTGTTTTTAATCATTTTTTTTAATTCAAAATTATAGTAATGTCCATATTTTCAAATATCAAGGTCCCCATTGACAATTGAGAATTTGAATTTTTACTTCACCAAGAAATATTTTGAGGACCTAGGAGCATTGTAGATGGAGACTCCACTACATAGTAGATTGCATGAATTCCAATTGTATTAGTTATGAAGTAAGGAAGACAATGCAAAGGAGGGCAGATGTTCCTATGGAAAAGTGAGGCATTGCTTGACAAGTTCTCTGACATGGTTAATGAAAATTATAATGGAAATGTTTAGGAGACAAACTTACTGGAGTCCAGTTCTATCTAGACAACACTCTAAATAATTGAATCTATGTCAACAACTATTTATGGTTATCCTTGCATGGATCATAACACATAACAAAAATTACTAGTTGTCATGCTAGCACATGCCCTTGAAAGAGATGCCAGTCTGAAATCAAAGAGGTTTTAGTTTATTTTGAGATCCATATTTGATGTGCTATTTGCTTTTTTAGTTTATTTTGAGATCCATATTTGATGTGTTATTTGCTTTTTTGTGCACAGCTGATGATTGTAAAGTACTTGAAATTTCAAGGGGAAAACCATCTTCTTGTTCTTACTTAATAAACTGCATCAATATTTTCTAATAGCCTATTTTATCTTAAGACTGTTAAAGTCTTTCTATTATGCAATTTGGTAGGACACATTTTACCTTATTTGTGTTTCTTCTCATTTATTATGAAAGGCCAATATAGAAGGTTTCTTGGAGATATGGGAGGCATGATTTTTATTTCATTGACATCATTGATCCATTATTTTTACTATTTCCAGAATATATACTTGGAATTTCTACTTAATAATGGATAAAGTATAAAGCAGGTCACAGAAAAGGGAAGCAAAAGAGCACATCATATCACTGAGAACCAGCAAAACATTCACAATTGTTAGGGTGCTCCAAAAACCAATATATACTATAAAATTGTCCTAGAAATAACAGGTCAATATTAAACAAAAAGTTGAAGTGGAAACTAATTACAAAGTTTCACATTTGTTATTTTTGTTATTTTTTTGTGTGTTTGATCAATTTTGCATCCCAAAATAGTTAATATTGTAGTTAATATTGTATTTCTTTATATTATATAATAGTTTGAAAGAATTATTGTATATGTGCATTTTAATGGTAACCATATATACCTTAAATAAATCACTAGTCTCTCTGCACTTACACATACCACATACATTAATCATTAGGGTGCAAAATAGATAGATGCTTTACCTCCACAAACTATAAACATTAAGACCTAATGGTTTCAGATTAAAACAATGAAAAATTTGAGTCACAATTGCTTGTTCCTCATTAGCTATAAACTTATTTGAGTCACAATTGCTTGTTCCTCATTAGCTATAAAATTTGGCTTAATGCAATGGTTGTGGGGTTATAATTTTCATCACCGTTCCTTCTCGGCTTCTTCAACTCTCACGGTCAGCCACCTCATACGCCACTAATTAGTGTTGCTTGATTTATTTTGTATGGGCTCGTGGCTTTGACTTTTTAGTTTTGGTTGTTCAATTCTATTTATATTGCTCTAGATTCCTTTATGTTTTTTTTCTCAAGCTTCTTTTTCATAGGTTTGTTATCCACATGAAATGGTCCTTAACTTATTTCATTTTTACTCTATTATGACTAGTCTTTGTTAGCATAGGTGAACAAAGAAAACTTATCATCTGCATAAAAATGTGGCTTTAACTTTAGTGATGAATAAACATTTATTCACACTTTGCATGCTTAAAGGAGGTATATTCTTCTCTATTAGTTGTTAAAATCAAATCAAATTATGGATGAATTTATTTTAAAGAAAATTTTACTATTTACTTGAAGAGCAAGGGCAAAGCCACTTTCACCAGATGAATGTTACTTCTCTTTAATGTCCCTTTGACAGCTTTCCACCCAATGAATATTCCTTCTGACTTTGTATGCTTAAAGGAGCCTTTTCCTTCTCCATTGCTTGTTAAAATCATATTGTGGATGATTTTTTTTTAAAGTAGGTAAATTTATGATTTACTTGAAGAGGAAGCCCAAAGACAGTTTTAAATCCCCCTAACTGGAATGGTTAGCCACCTCATGCCCCACCAATTTAGTGTTCCTTGTATTATTTTTTATGTGTTTCTTGGTTTGAATCTTCTGTTTTCTGTTGTTCAATTTTGTTTAGATCCTCTTCTTACGTTTGCTTTTTAAAGCTTTTGTGTGGATGGTTTGTTATCCACACTAAATGGTCATCAGCTTTACCATAAACTCATTATTTTTTGGTAATTTTTACCCTCAACTCATTTCACTTTTACTCCATTATGACAAGTCTCTCCTAGGAGAGATTAAGAAATAAAACAGTCTGGTTAAGAAATAAAGCAGAATAGCTGCATAGAATTATGGCCCTAACTTTAGTGACAAAAACATTAATTCACACTTTGTATCCTTAAAAGAGTCATGTTCTTCTCCATTGTTTATTAAAATAAGATTATGGATAAGTTCATTTTAAAGTAGGTAAATTTATGGATGACTTTATTTTAAAGCAGATAACTTTATGATTTACTTGAAGATGAAGGGAAAGGTCAATTTGAATTTTCTTTGACAAGAAAGACATTTTGAAATAGCTTTGACAAATTTTCCAAGAGATGAATATTCCTTCTCACTTTTTATGGTTAAAGGAGTCATGTTCTTCTCCATTGTTTGTTAAAATCATATTATATGTGAATTTGAATTTTAATTTTAAGTAAAGTAAATTTACTATTTATTTACTATTTACTTGAAGGGGAAGGGAAAAGACAGTTTGAAATCCCTTTGACAACTTTTCCACACCATGTAAGCTTTGACCATAGGTTAATGTTTCGGGTGAGAATGGTTTTCAGCACATTAATAAATTTCATAATTTCCTACCAAACAAGATTTTTTATGCAAACCATCCCAATATATAAGCCATTAATGCTGCATATATTAGTGTCCCATATGGGTCATGCATCACTTACCTGGACAACCTTATGGACTCAACTTTCCCCAGTTATTACTTAGCACTTAATTCTTACAGAAAAATCTAAATATTTCCATGTTATCCCACTTTATTACTTAATTCCTACAAAATATTTTTGCCCCATTTATTACTTAATTCTCACAGAAGATTTTTTCTCATTTATTACTTAATTCCTACATAAGATTATCAATATTTTCCACTAGGTTTGTGAAGAAAAATATTGTTTTTATGTATTTTTATAGTTTCACTCTATGATACCCTTTAGTCTATGGATACCATGAATGTTTCAATTTCTAATGATTTGTACCAATAAACATTTTTTTTAGAAAATATGAATTAAGTAAGGTTATATACTCTCTTCCTCCATTTTTTTCCTGTTAAATCAAATTGGAGCCAAATTACTATATTTTGGAATCCAACTCTGATCAATTTGCCCAAAATTTGTAGCTATGTTTGATGTTATCTTGATATAAAGTTTATTTATGATTTATGTATTTATGAGAATACAATAGAGCTCTTGGAATGATGTATTTATGATTTATTTTACATTCATAAATGATGTTGGCAAGATTTTTGCCAATTTTGAATAGTCACCACACATTCACTTGCTTGGAGGAATATCTACATGGAAATTTGTTGTTCCACTAGAGATGCCATAGGGATGAATGTAATGTCCAAGGCCATGGAATTTTTTGTATATTTACTTCAAATTGAGTTTAGTTTTTTGGTGAGTGTTTTTATGCAATTTTTTTTTTTTTTATTTGTGCTTTTGATTAGTAATTAGGTTTTGGGTCATCCCTTTGCCAATAGGTTTTGTTGACGCTTAGTTTACGCCGCAGATTTTCATGAGTGCTTTTTATTTTTATTTTTTTTTGTCTTAGCTGTGATCTTAGCCTATTTGTTTAATGCCTTGGCCTATCACTAAGAAATTTATGGGTAGATATGACGTCCACAACAGTGAATTAGATTAAAGGGAGAGACTATCATCAGTCAGGTCGTTGTTTGCAGCGAACTGGATTTACGACCATGGTAAATCAGTTGTGTTTGAGGCTGTTATCAATGAGCTGGTTGTCAGCAAAGTTTTGAAGAACACAGTTCCATCTTTTTTACGATTGAACATGCTTAAAACTTAACTCGATATGCTACGGCTGGTTCCACCGGAGGGTTCAATGCCCATGCATCCAATAGTATATTTGTTGTGTTTATTGCAACATACCAAGATCCTGCCCAGAATAGTTAGTGTTGCATTGTATTACAATGATGGAGGCTTCAACATCCAATGGTGGAAAGGATCTATATGTCTCCGTCACAATGCCTCGTCTTGAGGCAAGAAAATTTTAACTAGTTAAGATTTTCCACCCGTCAAGAAACGAGGATGAAGGGACGAATTATTTAAATTTCGGCTTTTATAGTAGTGAAGAAGATGGATCACAATGGAAGAAAACACAGTTAGTCTCCCTCCTTCGAATCTACTTAGTTTTAACTAATATGTGAATGCTTTAGAAATTGTTGGGTTGGTTGCAGATGGGAACAATAGGAGGTGGAACAAAGTTCGCTTCATAAGTTTCTTTCTTGAATATGCTTGGATTGAAGGGAAATAATGTGGAACCTCCTTGAGCTAACTGTCGCAGGTTGGAAAGAATTGTGGTTGTAGGCCAACCCTTAAGCAGAAATGCCATTTTGGAGTATGCCAGGAATTTATCATTGGTACTTCAAACTAGATTTTCTCCCTATAAAACATAGCATTTTAGGGCATTTATCTTATATAACAAGTATTTTCCCAAGCATTGATGCCAATAAGGCTCCTAAGTCGTTTCCTTCTCGAACAAAAACCCCGAGAGGCAACATTGTTGGGGTTAGTAGCTTAAGGGACAACAAACAGAGGAGTTAGCCAATACCCCAAGCGCCAACATTGTTGAGGTTAGTAGCTTACAGGCAAACATACCGATGAGTTAGCTGTATTAGGTAGGTGGTGCAATTGAGAAAAAGGATCTCATATGCTTATCTCTTACGTTGTTGGTCCTCCTTCAATAAAACAAACCAAACATACCTCACACATCTCGGGTGGCTTTTCTGTGCAACGCTCTCACAATGGACATAATCTGCAAACGTTATGTCTGAGGGAATAATGGTTTTCTGTGGGTATCACCAGGAATGATCTCATACAATACCAACTAGCTTTCCCTAATCTTATTTTTATTTCACCATGTCTGTTTGAATTCAATTCATGGACCACGTTCGCAAAAAGGGTTTCATGTTCTTATGTTTCCAAAGCCTCCTAGCGAAAATGTCATTGATATTGAATTTAGTGTTTCCATATTCGTAAGTGCAATACTTCAAAGCAATTACTCTGTGTTTCCATATTCGTAAGTGCAATACTTCAAAGCAATTACTTTAGTGTAGATTCATTTTTTTCCATGGACCTCACACGTTGTTAAACTAATTCTGAGATGAATATGAAAGCGAACAAAGCATTTTAAATGAAATTTCAGAAATTTTCTTAGGAATTCTATTGATTTGTTTTTAATTGTTATACATTGAAGTGATTAAAAGAGAGTAAATGATATTTTTCCAGGTGGACCTTGGTGTTTACCGACCTCCAAAAGGGTGGTTAAACTAAATTTCAAAGGAATATAAAAACAAATAATGAATTTTAAATTAAAGGATATATTTTCTTTTAAATTTACTTGATTTCTACATTAATATTTCAAGTATAGTTTTAGGAAAATATTTTTGGGTGTTTTTAAAGTATATTTGGTTTATTAATTAATTTAATATTTAAATTTTAATATATTTTTCAATAAATTAATTTCCCCTATTATGATGATTGTATATAAATATTTTGCATCTAAATTATTTTGTGATATTAATTGATTTATATATATATTATATATATAATATATTAAATAATAATATATTATAATATATATATTATTATTAAATATATTTGTTTATATTATATAATATATCTTAATATCTTAGAATATATTATTATAATATTAAGAAAATGTTTATCAATGAAGTTTTTCAAAAATAAAATGATATTTAAGACAAAATGATAACCCTTTCATTTTTTTAACCAATATTATTAAAGTAGAGAATCAAGTTTAAAAGAAAATTTCTAAAAAAGTTACAATAATTTACAATTGCTCATAAATTATATGTTCACTTAGAAATGCACACAAGTACTCTCCATGTATGGTATACAAAGAGTTTAAGGTAGAGTAATAATGTTTGTTAGTAATTTTAGGGCGATATTAGTATTTTTGTTTGTTCATAGAATATTAGTCAACATTTGTAGGTTGTTTTGTTTTGTTGTAAATGTCATAAATTGATATTCTAGATTTTGTTGTAAATTTTGAAGTAGTACTTGCTACTATGGGTAAATTTTAAATTTAGAGTTAATATTATAGTTTAGAATTCCAAGGTTGTTAAGTCTAGAGGACAAGATTATTGTTGAATTTGAGTGGTAGAAAATGAATCTAGATATGTTTTCTATAATGTTTGTATTAGTATTGTGAATTTATGAATTAAGATGTCTCATTTAAGCTTAGTGTCAACCAAGATCATAGATGATGTATTTATCATTGAAAAGGGATTCAAGGTCCACCTTTAGGTACAATAACATTATCGTGCAAGCATATTAGGTCCATGGTCATAAGTCATGGTTTTGAGGTCAAGCCAATATTAGCAGAGCTCAGAAAATAATGTTGCTTTGTACCAAACAAGACAGTGACCAACCTATATAAAAATCATAGTCATAAGTCATGGTTTCATGGGCATAAGAGTATGAAAACAATGGGAAAATTGTTTTTGTTGGGTTTTACCCCTAATCCATAGGTAGTATGTGGGGGTTTTTTGTTATTTTTCTTTAAAAAGTTGGTAATATATTTTTGGATGATAGTGTTACTTTTCAATGCATAAATTTAATTAAAAAAAATGGATGCTTGATTTTTGCAAATGCAATACAAACCATACATTGAATTGTTGATTTAAATATATTTTATTAACCAATTTTCATTTTCTAAAAATTGTTGATTTAAACATGTTTTATCAACTCATTTTTCATTTCAGTAAAATGTATGACCTAAAAATAAAAATAATAGCATTCTGTTGTAGACATACATATCAAATTGTTTTAATTGCTCAAAGTCCAACATTTTGGGAAATCCTTAATATAATTTGGGACTATATTATTATTTTTTATTACATAAGATGATTTTTAAAAAAAGAGTGCTTGAATTTTGCAAATGTAATACAAATTATAAACTTGTAATAATTTTTTATTTAAATTTATTTTATTAACTAATTTTTCATTTAGATGGAATATACAACATAAAATAAAAATAATAACATTTTATTTTTTTAAGATTGTCATAAACATTTATAACTTAATTTTTGACAACTAGATGAGTTAGTTGCATTACCTTATGCTACCACAGTAGCTCTCATGTTTTCTTTTGTAGCATATGGATCTTGTTATTTTTGTGGCCTTCTCCACTATGGGATCTTTGGTCACTCTTGTAGGGTTGGACAATTTGTGGGTTTTCTCAATTTATTTGTAATCATGTACTTGTATAATTTCCTTCCTAATATGTTTATTGCTAGGGTATGAAGTCTCTTTTTTTGTATAGGTGGCTTAGGAGGTCTTTTGTGTGGCTTCTCTCTCATTATGGTTCAACACATTAGAGGAGGTATTTTGTGTGGCTTCTCTCTCATGCATGAAAAATTGGTCCATCGTCATAATTCATAGCTTTGAGAGTACAAGAATATTAGAAGAGTTGAGAAAACAATGTTTCCTTCTACAAATACAAGACAATGACTAACCTAGAAAAAAATCATAGTCATAAGTCATGGTTTAGAGGGCACACCAGTACAAAAACAATGCAAAAATTGTTGTTGTTGGGATTTATGGGTAATCCATAATGGTAATGACATATGTTTTTGGTAGCATTAGGTAAGAAAGATGCTAAGATACTAATAAGTATTTCTTATTATTGGCAAAGAGATTGTTTGGAAACAATGTTTCATGTCTCATTTGGAATGGATGTCATAGCCTAGGTTTCATATTAGTATACATTTGTTGTAGAGATACAAATATAAGTGTTTCAATTAATCAATGTACAATATTTTTCAAGATTTGTAGTAAGTGGGGTTTTTGTTATTTTTTTTAATAATTTGGTAATATAATTTTGGATGATATTGTTATTTGTCAACATATAAATTAATTTAAAAAAATGGACCCTTGAATTTTTCAAATGTAATACAAATTATTAATTGAATTGTTGATTCAAATATATTTTATTAACTAATTTTTCATTTCTAAGAATGGTTTATTTTTTTTTTTTTGTAAATTTGACTACTGCTATTATATTATACAAAAATTGTTACAAAAGAGTACATCCGCCATGCTAAGATGGCCGCCATTGAACATAAACCTGAACATAAACCTGAAAACTGTGGAGCTAAGGAGCTGTCCACTGACTCTAGGCCAGGACACATGACAAACTAGTTACACGCAGATAACAAACTAGTTACATGCAGATTGCTTCCTGTCCCTGCCAAAACGACTCGGAACTTCCCAACGATCCAGAGACAAGACACGTAACAGACATTGAGCTATGCTACCCGCTCCCATTACAGACTCAGAGCCACCATTCATACCCTTCCCAAGACACTTGACAGACATTACATACGATGATCAATATCGAGCAAAAACTATGGAACCGCCATTCTGGAACTGAAAGCGCAGCCAAGCAGAGGACTTACTCATCCATGGACGGTTGTTCCTCCACCACTCGGCAGGCGTAGGGGTCAGAGGTGCTCGAATCCGTGTAGGGAGGTTCATTACGTGCAGGCTCGCTTGTTCCAGCAGTAGCTCCCGCAGTTGCACCCGAGGCCTCCGCAGGCTGCAATCGAGTGCTTTGAACAAGCGAGGGTGGTCGTGGCTCCGCTGGAGCTGCTGGTCGGTAAGTGTTCTCGCATTTCTCGAGCCGAACAGTAAAATAAAAGGTGGCGTTGTCAAGAACATAGGGGAACTGGAACCGAGTAGAAGGGTGAGAGCCGAGCGAACACATCGTTGTGCCACCCCGCACTCGTCCTCTGCCGCGGCCCCTCCGAGCACCTGGAGAGTTAATTTCTTCTGAAGGAGAACCAAATGAGGCTGAGGACCGCGGAGGAGAAGCTCAGCCACGAGCACCACCTCGTGAGCCTCCCCTTCGGCTGGGTTGCCGCATTCGTTCTCGTGGCATGCTGGTATCGTGCTGCCTGGTGTACAAAGGAGCCTTTCGCCACACAAAAGCCGACGAGCTGAGGAAATATCAATTGAAATGACAAACACGGAAAAACCAAAGCTTACCACCCCCGAATGCTGACCGGAGTGAACAAGGGCGATGCCGAGAGTGTGGCTCAGAGCCCAGAAGCCTTGGAGCCAACGAGACCACACAGGTGCCAAATTCTTTTGAAACAGGTAAACCAGAGAGCCAGAGCGCGCCAGGATGAAGACTAGGGCCTTTTGCACAGGGGGCCAAGGTCTAAAGCCTGGCACACTCGGCCAAAACAATCTCATCCACAAGCTGAGCGCGTTGCAGGCTAAACCCCGCGACGAGTTACAGACCTTACCCACCATTACCACCCTTGCATAATGCATTGTCGAGCTGATGGAGCAGAATGAAATATAATTCCGCGTTACCATTCTCCCATGCGGAGTAATGGCTGCATTAAACTGAGCCGGACGGAGGATGTGGTATCGAGGCGCTTCCGTCCACACGTTTGGAGCGGGCTTCCACTTGCCTTTTAATGAGGCGGCCCGTTCATTTATGA
>APFE030482957.1:42912-69886 GCA_000404065.3 Pinus taeda | reverse complement strand
GGAAGGATTGTCAGCAATGGAGCTTGGTGCACTTTTTGCATTCCTCCATGTGTTTTCAATGGGATCATAAAATTCCAAGAAAGGGAGATAATAGCCTTTGAGAGGTTACCTACTATAACCTCCAACTACATACAGTTTTTTGTCAATTACTCCTACAAGGAAACCAAAATCAAGAACTCATATGGATACATCCCTGTCCAATTATTCTTCCTTAGATCATACATCTATAGAGCCATGTACATAATCTTGAATGTCATTTTGGAACAAAAATAACAATGGATTGTATTATACAAAAGCGAGAGTGACAAACAAAACAAATGAATCCAAAAGTGATCATATTAAATAGTGTGGAGCTAGGAGAGAAAATGGAAGAGGTAATTTTTATATAGGCATAAAGATAAAGAATATTTTAGTTGTGATGTTAAATTAGAGGTTTTGAAATGAGGACTTTCTACATGATTTCTTTAAATATAGAATGCATTTTCCACTAAAATGACATTTAATTCATATGCAATAGAATATAAATGCATGTTCCAAAGTTTAAATTACATTCAAAAACATGGATTTGTGGTTTATTATTCAATGCCCATTCAGATGAATGATTTGAAACCATGCACTACTTGAGGGTCTTTTGGTATTTATCAAATGAGTATTTTACACCATGATTGTGATTTAAGGGTTTCCCTAAAATGAAGGACCTTTCCCCGTAGTCTTTAATGATAAATACATTTACCACTCAAATGACATCTATTAACATGCAATAGGGGATAAACTCACATTCCAAATTTTAGATTTCATTTGAAATGGCCCTTTAGATGATTGAAAGCTTAATTACTCTTAAGATATATCCATTGCATGGAAATAAAATGGTATGAACAATCACCGAAGGAAGCATGCATGTCTAAGATATGGTCATAGTTACCTGAGTTCCTTATAATTGGAAAATCTTGTGTCCAACAACATTTCATGAGGTAACTAACTCAGTCCATTTGGGATAACGTACAACTTCTAGATCACAGTTGGTTGCTAGGAAATAGTTGATTGTTGCTTTCCTTCCTTGTTGGATAGGGTATACCTATATCTTCTTGATGATGGACCTTTGTAATGAAAACTATCTAATACACTTTCCATTTAAAAACAAATAATGGGCAAGAAAAATCAGAAAGAGGGGATTGAGAGAGAAAGCTTTTACTATTATCAAAGGAATATCTACACACATTTCACTTTCAATTATTGCATATGGGTATGTACATCATCTTTAAAACATACAACACAATACCTATTATATTTTACATATGAATTCAAAAATAATCTCTCCAAATAGTGTCCAAGGTCTCTTAAAGGACTCTTATATTTTAAGTCTCAAGCAAACATATCCCAGAGCATGAAAGAGAACCTTGCAACGAAAACATAAAGAGGGAGGAAACCTTGATTGGGAACAACGGAACCTCACAATATACAAATTTGAAAACAAGACTTGGTAATGAATAATTGTATTTTAATCCACATAAGCCAAATAAATATATAGGAGGTAGCAATACGTTATCTAAAAAATATGTTAACAGTTGGAAGCTTCATTGTATGCCATTTGATATTTTGACTCATATTCCCATTATTTAGAGGAATAATCATGGAAATCAGTGGAGAGCCCATAATACACACTAAGTAGATCTTTTATTTCTTGCTTGACATTTGCTAAAATCAATCTTCCATCCAAATGTATGGATATGGCCCACCAAATGCAAATTATTAGCAACAGTAAATTATTCTTAAGCATGAAAAAGTTTAAAGGATTCAATTCTATTTGTGATGCATGAGGATTTCATTAGAAATTTTGAATGGATTGGAACTTTTTTTTGTAATGCAATAAGATATGGTTAATACAATAGTGAATTAGTTTGATGCCTAAAAAAATTTAAAGGATTCGAATTATCTATATGATGCATGTGCTTTGGTTTAAATTTTTTAAGGGATTTGACCTTATTTGTGTGATGCATGTGAATTTGATTAGCATGAGACATGCTTCATTGGGATAAAGACTCATTATTATCCTTAATTCATATTTATCATTTAAATATTCAATTAAATCCCATGGCATATCACATAATATTCCATGTTACTCTTCTCGATGCCCTACTGCTTTTCCTTTGCAACATATGGTGCAGTTTCTAGTTTATCTTATTTGACACAACATGTTATCCTCAAAATTGATGGGATACTAATAATAACAACCATCCAGTTTTAAGGTGAAAATAAAAGGAGATACCAAATAGGTGTATGAAACCCCTTTGTTTGTGTCTCAAGAGACCCACTTCTATCTATCTAATTGCTAAAGTCTAAAAGTAAGGATACTCTACAATACTCTTTAATTGGAACTACCAACTCGAAACACATATTCTTAAACACTATACATGATAAACTATATATCCTAATAATTTTATGTGGGTCTAAAATAAATTCCTATGAAAATGACATTTTATTTTTTTGATAAATGACAACATGCTATCTATAATTATGATATTATGACTAACCTATATTCACCTTAAAATCAATTTTTTTTTAACATTTGACTCTATATAATGCATGCATAAATTTACTTACCCACAACTTTGCTTAACACTTTTGGTCACAATGCAAACTCTTGTCATGGGGAAGCCACTAGTGTCATTTTAAATGGCGAGGAAAAATAAACTACTCTAGTTTGCAAATACTCTAGCTTTCAATGGCTAGGTTAAAAGAAACTATTGTGGGCTAGGCAGAATAAGTACCCATATTTCAATTTTCCTTTATTTATATCATCTAAATTTTTACCAACGAGGTTTAACTAGAATCCCATACTCTTCTTGTCATAAAGTTTAACTAAAGTATAAACTCTTAATTGAGAGATGTGGATTAGAATTTAAACTATGAGCTTAGAGATCTAAATTAGAAATAGAAATGGTAGAGACTCCATATCTAACAATATATTTCATCTTTGCTCTAAATAAATAGCCCAATCTTATAAAAGGTAGAATGTGGTTTAATTCTCAACAACATAGTCAAACTATGATGCTACATTTAAGAGATATATCAAAATTACAGTGTAATGACATAACAATATAAGTGAAAAATACTTTATTTCAATAACAATATGACATTGTAAATGAATAACATTTCTTATCAAAAATCATAATTTCATAGTTGACAATCCTCTACTCGTGAAAATATAGCATCCCCGTTTATAAATTTAATAGGTCATGCACTACCTATAACATCATTCATTAATATTTTTTTTATTGTTATAATATTAGAATATACATGATATCACAATATAAACAAATATATAACAATATATGAAGTGGTTGTCTCCTTAATTTCAAGACAACATGTATACCTATGAAATTAATTTATGGTCCAATTGGATAACTATCTAGGAGACAATAATAAGCATAATATAATTTACAATTACACATCTATATATAAAGAAATTTTCCTCTAACAATGTGTAAGTGGAAGATTTTCAAGAATGTTATCTTGATATTTTATCAATAACTTCCATTGTCATTTTTTTTCTATTCTTCACTTCTTCCAACTGCAACCTAGTTGCTATGACAAAATGACTATATTGGACACATATAACTTCTTGTTCGCAATCTTGAAAAATAATGTGGTATTAAAATTTCTTTACTTAATGTGTTTTTCTACTTAGTGTGGTATTAATGTGTTTTTCTATTTATTGCATTGCAATAAATTATAATGAACTTTCTCTAGATGATTTTCTAGTTCCATGGTAGAAAATGCATAACTTTCGCTAATCATAGTAGAAATATGGGTGTAATACTTGACAACCATAATGAATTCATTGTCTATATCCTTATTAGTCAACCTTGGATGTTGGGGCAATTGTTTAGTATATCCATGGTTTGACATATTTGTTATTGTTGTTAACACACTCATTCTTGGACTCTATATACATGTAAGGAAAAATAAAAACTACTTTCATTTCTAGGTTAATAATATATTTTTCATATTCTCACCTCTAAAAGTAAAAAGAAAGAAAATTATTTTATTTTTTGAATACAATTACTTTTTAAACTATTTATAAAAAGGTTAGAGTTAATCAAATTCACTTTTAATTAATATTGTTTTAAAATCTTTATATTAATAAAAACTTGATTACCTTACTTTTTACAATTATATTACATATTTAAATTACTATAAAATAATAGATAAATATATGTCACTATAATATGATATTGAAATAAAATATAAATGAGTCTTATGTCATGTGACATTTTATTTTGTGTATTTTCTCAAGACCTTGTGTGAAAGACATCTCCTTTGGCTCTATGGTAATGTGGAAAAAGTAGACATGGAGACCATGGAAATTGCCTTATCTTTGGTACACTTCTTTGTTTTGGCCCAAACATATTTTTATGATAATGATGGAAGTAAGAAAATATGTTTCATCCGACCTTAAATATCAGTCATATCTATAATGGTTTGTTTTTTCCTTCAATAATCTTTTATATTGATTTGTTTTAATATGTGAGATCAGGAGAGTAGAAATAGGAAAGGATCAAACATAATATAATAATCTATATATCTATATATATATATATTATATTTATAGTATATTATATATTTAATTTATTATATATATATATAAGCCCTACAAACATTACAACATAAGGGGGGTTTAAGACAATATTTAAGACAATATTCGGGTAAATTGTCTTAACTCGAGACAAAATAAAACTTGTGTATTGTCTTAAATATTTTCTTTATAAGGACAATATATAACACACGCATTTTTGTCTCTCTAGAGACAATTTCATTTTTCTCTCTCTAGAGACAATAGTTGGGGTTAAAGACATATTGTCTTTAAAGAGATAATATCTTTGATCCTAACTATTGTCTCTCTAGAGACAATAAAAAATTACATTCAAAGATAATAGAACATCACTTTTGTCTCATTATAGACAATAAATAATCAATCTAAAAAATATCTCGCCATTGAAATAAACCAATATTTAAAGTATTTAATTAAACATAAATTACAATATCATTGATTAATTCATCTTAGAACACAGTGGAATCGTACCACCAACCTCCTTATTTTAAAGCGGACGCTCTTCTATTGAGCTAGCACCCATTAAAAAATTATGTGAGTTATTTTGATCCTTGAAATTGCATATATAGGCATTGATTTTAAAACGAAGTGCAAAGGAACATTGATAGAAGTGGGAGTATGGAAGCCAATGAGGAAGTGAATAATATGGAAAGTGAATATAATCAAAATTTGATTTTCTATATATCTTCTAAAGCATGTAGCAAGAAGTTTAAATTTAAAAAGAAAGTTACACACATAAATGTCCGAGAAAATTAGAAATCATCACATACATAAAGTATATCAATGAATGATAGAATCCCAAAAAAATGGAAATTTTAAAGAGATGTTACAAAAATCAAAAGGATAGTGGAAATCATATGTTTACTAATGTTGGGGATGTCCAATCCTCCTTGATCACTTGGTAATGTGCAATTACAAAAAACTGAGAGACACGGTATCAATCTTTTTTACCCCACCTTGCATTCCCAATAATTTTTTTGGAGTACCTATTCCAACATTTTATAGTCCACTTGAGAAGGAAAAAAGAAAGAAAAATGGAATACCTATTGTAGAATTTTATAGGCTATGTGAAAAAATGATAGAAACCACTCTGACTCATGGCTAGAAATTTATCAAAAATTACAATCATCTTGGAAGGAACTAGGTCAATATTACTCCAAGCTTGAATTTTTCTTTTTTAAAACATTTCTATTATCCATCTCCAATAATCAATAGCTAAAAAACTATTTACCTAAGGACCTGCCCAAATAAGAAATAATATCCCCAAGATTTATAAGCTTTCATTTATGATTCAACCAAATAGGGGATTCATCTTGGACAAAATGAAACCCTGTTTTTCCTCTCTAACAACTACTCTTTCTCCATTTGCAAAAGTGTCGAAGTAAATAGGTACGCCCTGAAAAAAATGTTGAAATCAACGAATGTGTTAAATCTGGTCCCATGTTGTAAAGTTGGAACACCTTGCGATATTGATACAATACTATCTACTATGATATGATATGAACAACGTGGTATAAGAAATAATGAAAATATTTTTCAAGTGAAGTTTCCATGGCTGAATGTCAATTCTCCTACACCTGTATTAGAGGTAAAAATACTTCGATATTTTTTCCAAAGAATATCTAATACTGAAATAATGAGCTGGAGATTGCAAGTTACATTTAAACTTGCATTTATCACTCATTCTAGCCGTTGAAATGGTCTATATATCAATGCATGTTTTGTACATAGTAAAAGTGGTCAGCTTTTAGGAGCTCTTTCTCATGGACAAAGACAAATTCTTGGACTAACCATACTAAAACATCTTGGAATATTTATGTAGAATTAAAACCACAGTGAGAAGCAAAGAGATTGCATGTAAATTGAATCATATAATGGAACTAATTTATATTTATGCAGAATTAAAACCATAGTGAGAAGCAAAGAGATTTCATGTACCTTGAATCATATAATGGAACTAATTTCTAATTGAAATCTTTCCAAGCAAACATATTAATGTAAAAGAATGCTTGCAGTATCCAACATTGTGAGGAATTTTGCATGGATGCCTTAGCAAGGTCATTCATGGATTTTTTTTTGTAAATGAATAGAAGCATCAACTAAAGAAATAGGGTTCTCTACTCACAGTTTAAGGTTTTACAAAGTTTTTTCTCACTCCTTGGATTCTTTCTTCTAGGGGTGAAATTTGTGGATTAGAATCCACATCACACAGACATAAGCCAAAAGCTAGAGTTTCTTCCTAAAGGTGTACTTTTGAATAGAAAACAATCGCATGCATGTGATTAGGATAAAATGGCACCAAGACTCATGCACAATAGCTTTAAAGATTTACGTGGAATTTTATCAACCTTGTGGTTGAAGCCATTTTTTGGCATGTGATATGTAACATCATATGTTAATGCTTTGTTGCAACTATTTGTAAGGCACTTGGTAATTAATACTTCTAATAACTAGGATAGTTGATCTCTGCATGGGTTTAGTTTAGTAGTGAATGCATTTATTCAAGCCATCTCCCTCGTCATTTATGTCCCATGATAATCACTACACTGAGTTGGTCATGACTAGCCTGCCAACAGTATCATCAAGCCTAAGGTGCCCTTAATGATGAAGTGTAGGCCTGATTTCAGACCTTTTAATCCATCTCTTAGAGGGGCTAGAAACTAAAAGTCCTCTATCTAATAGCCTATTAGATAAAGGAATTTTAGTTTCTAGGTCCTCTAAAAGATGGATTAAAAGTTTTGAAATCAGTCCTACACTTCATCACTAAGGGCACCCTAGGCCTTATGATAGTGGTGGTAGGCTAGTTAGGGCAATGAGTGTTGTAGGACATAAAGGACGAGGGAGATGGATTGAATAAATTCATTCACTACTAAACTCAACCCAACCCAAGTAGAGATCCGCTATACTAGTTGTTAGAATTATTCATTAGCAAGTGTCTTACAAATAGTTGCAACAAAACATTAACATCTAAGGTTACATATGGCATGCCAAAAAATGGCTTCAACATTATTAAGTGACTTACATATTTATCATTTTAATTTTGGTATTCTTCATGCAATGAAATATATTATATAACACAACAATCATTCACAATCTAATCCTTTAAAGTTCTGATAGCATTGGATATCATGAAAATTGTGAATATGATAAGATGTATGTATACTAAATTACTTACCATTACAGCTTCAAATTCATCAAAATCGATTGCTATGGTTTCCCACTGCATAGGACAAATGATAATTACCCTAGTATTATTTTTTACCTCAATCTTCCGACTCTCCCTGTATAAACAGTGACCAATAATGGAATCATCCTCGTACCTTAAAATCAATCCAACATATAAGTATTAGAATCAATTTATCACAACTTCCTAAACAAATCAAACAAATAACACAACATGATGAACACATCAATTATAACAATAGTAAATACTCAAATAAAAAGACCTAGAATGAACCAAAAAGAAGCAAAAAGATAGGTTTCGCACAACAAGCCCTAGAGCTATGGCTCTTTAATAACACCTCTCATGATCCTACCTATGGTCCTACTCAACAAAGCAGGCACCCACATACTTAAAATTTTGTTTTTTTTTGTGCAATATAGTTCCAGAATCTCCACATTATAACAATTAAGGCTTAGGGTATAAGTTCTAAAATTGTAACAAATAAAATCATAATAAGGCTCAGATGGCCTTCAAATCATCAGAATCACAACAGTCTATAAACAAGAATGAAACATTAAAGACTCCATGATATCTATAGCTTTAACAGTAGGAAGTTCCATGTGAATCCCCATCGATCCACTTATTACAAAATGTTATATCTGAACTCCATGCTTCATAGAATTATACATATGGGGTTGAATGTCCTCTTTCTCTCATGTATGAAAGGCTGAAAGATAACGGTCACATCAATTATCTATTCTCACAAAGATTAAATGTAATAAAAATATGGAACTAAAGAGAATTTGAAAAAACATCGATATAGATGTAATCGTTCGCAAGTATTGGCACCACTAAACAAGCACCTGCAAAAACAGAGATGTTGTTATCTATGAACTATTTTGGAAGCACTAGAATGGAACTGGGATGTTCATCATGAGGCAACCAAGAATAATTTTACCTAGGAAAAATGCAATTTTATTTAAAAATATATATGGTCACCAAAAGTACACTAAAGTTAAAATACCAGCAAATTCATGCCTTTATTTAAACTTGGTCACAACATATGACGAATGGAATCATTGCATTTTGATGATACCACCAAAATAGAAATGAAAATATGTTTTATACCTCAACCTGAATCTCGCATAGTGCTTTCAAAATGAACACCCAGGAACGAGGATCAAGTTACTTGTATGTTATATTCTCCTCTCTACACAAGAAGGGAAGCCAAAGATCATGGACAAATAAAATCCATACATGCACACAAATATTTGAGGCTTAAACACTCACCCACTCGGTGTAATAATTGCAAATTCCCCTTCAACTACCTATATATGAAAGTAAATAAGCTACTTCAATCACAACACATTTAAAAGTTTGATTGCATTCAAAGTAGAATAATATATTTTAGAACTATGTTGTTGGACTACACTCATCTTGTCCTATTGTTATAACCTATGTGGTACCAGTGATCATTAAGCTTTTTTACATAATGCAGACACACACATGTCATGCCCAACTACACTTCCGATTACAAGAAGAATCACCTTCAAAACAAATAACTAGAGGTTGAGATGTATTTCAATTGATAGGTTCAAATGATCTTATTAAAATATACATTAACAACAAAGAAATTCCCAAAATATATTGATTCTCTACCCTTCTAGCCATATTCCTGAAGCATTCAAAACATAGCCAACAAAATAATAGGCCATAAACAACCACATCGTTTTGTTCTCTTGTAGTTTTTCTCCTTCACACTACATGTCTATAATAATCTCTCTAAAATCCAAACTCATTTTCTCCAAAGGTTCCATCTTGTGGATTGTCTCATTGGAGGTAGTCTCGAGTTCTAGCCTAGCATCCCATATTTAAACATTCCCAAACAGTTCCTTTCCCCATGCTGATCACACATACATCGAGCTTATATGGAATGAATTTCTTTCTTGCCTTAAATTCCATTATTGGCATACCAATAAGAGATAATTTCAACCCAAAGAACTACCAAGAGCTACCACTAATGACAATGACTAGTAGTAGAGAACAAATAAGACATACATACATTGAAAAATATCTATTCCCATTGATACCATCAAGTTAGGGAGAAGTGTAATGAAATGTCCTTTCAAAGCAACAAAATTTTTCCAATCCAAGTGTGTCATCAAGTTATATTTTCCTATGGAGGAATTTGGAAACTTATTAACATAAAGATTCCTATAAATCTGAAAATTCTAAAAATATATTTGTATATGGCATGGGGACATTTTGATGGTGTCAAGGATCCCCACATCTGTGCAAAGCAAGGGACATCCCATTCTTGAATGAAAAGAATTTTATTTTTTTCAAATATTTTATTGGGCAAGGGGCTAACAATTAAGTGAAATGTATGCTTCATTGTTGAATCTATAACATACCTAGCACCCTCTGTCAACCATTGAGGATAGGGGGTACTTCTGAATTTTACATTTTTTTCATTTTTCTATACTACTCTCATACCAATTTGTCCACTGCCCTACCATGAATATAAGAATGTATGCAACAATAAGGCATATGCAAATATAAACAGAATAGAATACACTTTGATCATCAATACCTATAGTATTTTAGTATATGATCAAGTTGGTGGATTATGCATATTAGACTATGTGTTAACAGTTGTAATGATACCAATCTATGCACTTAATCTTATGGAATAATCATGACTTATTACATTGTGTACAAGCCATCCTATGCTTTCCCTTATTCTATATGAGTATCTATCATTAGTCAATCACAATAAGGTTGTGACACAATTATGGTAGCATATTAGAGTAGTCCGAGTCATGGGATTAGTCCTTATGAATGATAGTATAGTTCAAGTTCAATACACTAGCTCAATCATGCCCTATTGCTTTACCACTATAAGAATTTACTACACTAGTTTCCATAATAAATGATCTTCCTAATCCACAACCCATATTCACATCTTTGTACATAGTTAACATAGGTGTAACCTTGACAATATGGATAAGCTATATTAGGTGGTCTCACTATCTATTAGTATAAGCCTTTCTATTAAGCCCATATAAGGTAACATTATTGATTTTGGTTGGTATTATTGTTATTAACACTTTTACTTGAATGGAGCTTGTATCTTATAGATAAGAAATCAGTTCATACTCTTCATGTAACCTGTAATACAGTAGTTATGATTGAATACAATTATGAATACATTATTACTTGCAACTATTCTAATTGACTTACAAGATGAGATTCTAGAATTTATATTAGGTGGTACAAAATAACACAAAAAATGTATGTACAGAGATGCCACTATGTAGCAGCCAAGCTTCAAAAGACAGAGGAAGAGGTTATAGAACTGAAAAGACTTTTGATTGGAACAGAATATGAAAAATCATAGGTTATATTGGAGATGGGAAAAAGGATGTGTCGCATAAAGGAATTAACATTAAATTTGGAGAGTGATAACACTTTAGAAAGGCAAGTAACAGTTGACTCTGAATTTGCAAGGCTAGGAGTTGTGGAGAAGGACAATGTTGATTTGCATGAATAAAATATCATTACGAAGACACAACGAGAGGTTGAAAAGGGAAGAAATGCATAAGAAATCTTATAACTACAAGTTGTCAAACAAGATCTTGAGCATGATATTTCAGAATACCTATGTTCAGTTAAATTGAGGAGCATTTCTCTTCAAAATGCAATCAATACATTGGCAGCTTTTGAAGAGGTGCAGAAACATGCAGATGCACTAACCATAGAATTGATGACCACAAAGAATTTATTGGATAAGATCAGAGCTCATATATCAAAACAAAAGAAAAGAAACATGTTGTACCTATGGCCAAAGACCGAGAGTATGAGGAGAAAGGGAAGGAAATAGAGCATGTCGATGAGGAACTCATTAGGCTGAATCTTGAAGTAGTTCTTGCTAAGGATCTAATGTTAAAGCTCAATGCCTCATCCTCTTTTTTGTAGAGATTGAAACTAGAATTAACAATTGTTAAAGAGTCAAAACTTAAACTAGGAGCAGATATGCATGAAGTTGAAAATGCCCTCTCTAAATCATTGGATGACTTGGATCTTGTAAAGAGTTGAGAGGTTAAAAAAACTAAAGTCGAATTTATAACTCTATTAGAACTAGGGAAGATGACAGAAAATCTAAACAAAGCCACACAGGAGGTAACTTATTTAGTAAGGTGCCATTGAGCTACTTAGAGAAGAGTTGGAGAGGGAAAGTGCAATGCTAGAAGAAACACGGGAAAGGGTACCAAAGTATTATGTAGTAGTTGCTTCTCTCGAGGCTGAATTCAATCAAACAAGACAAGCAATTAAATCAGCAAGATGGAGAGAGGCAATCGAAGGAAGCTATGATAGAGCTTTACATCAAGCAGCTACTAAGGCACATAAAATCAATATTGAAGTTGAAGCATCTACAGAGGATATGCACAAAGCAAAGGAAGAGGCTACACAATCAAAGGTTGGTACTATAATTGTAGAAAGTAGGCTACAAGAAGCTATAAAAATGGCAGAAGTAGATTGGGCATGAGAAGTATTGTCTCTTGCTAGGATTGAGGATATGAATATGAGTGAGTCAATTGTTAGATATTCTGAGGCTAAGAATCTATCAGTTACACTTTCATTTAATCATTACTTTGCAGTGACCAATCAAGAACATGAAGCTAAGGAACTTGCTGGCAAGCGGGTGGCAGTAAATAAAGAGATTGCAAATATTGAAGAGATTGGAAGAAGCAAATAAAGAGATAGTAGAAAGGAGGGTGGCTCTTCAATCTTCCTCACAGAAGGAAAAGAGGGAAAATGCAGTGAAATTGATAGTTGATGATCAAGTTAGAAAATGGAGAGCACAAAATGGACAACATAGAAAAGCTGGTGATTTAGCTACCCCGACTAAGAGATATGGTGCACCGCACAACCTAGTTAGTAATTGGAAAAACCATGCGTATTATAATCCAAATGATCTGGACAATAACAATGAGAAAGAAAATATTCTTGTCATGCCAATAACATCATTGGGTCGGGTTTTGAGCATGAAAGCTTCCATGGCAAATAAGTTTGATCAAAGGCCTTTAGATAAGCCACTTGTATCTAAGAGGAGGAAGTCGCAGTTTCCACAGTTAACATTATCTATGGGAAAGAAGAAAAAACATCCATTGAAATAACTGACACTTTGCCTATTTTAGAAACACAATTGGGCTTCTTATATTTAATTCGTTGCATGGGCCGTGAAGGTCACTGGGTTTTTCATCTGGTCACGAATACAGTTTTTAGTAAAAATTGGAAGATGACAACCTTTTCTTGTAGAGACAAACTTTTCCTATTTCTAAAAGATGCAAAGATTTTCCTTAGATACTTTGATATTAGTCATGAAAATGTCTATCTGTTATACCTTTGTCATCTCATTGATTCATGACAGATCATGTAAAAGTTTGATGTATTACTCTGTAAACATGACATAATGAATTTGTGTGTGATATTCAGTTGAAATATATTTATTCAAGTATGTATCTAACTCTTTCTAGAGTAGAGCATCAACTAGGTAAAAAGCATAAGACAAGGAAATTCTGCAATGGCATATGTCTGTTCCTAGTTTTGATATGTGTCATTTGGGATCCTATGTTGGTATATATATATTTCCCTATTTTTTCTTGTTAACACTTTGAAGTTTTATGTGGGGAAGAATTTTACATCATTCATAAGGGACCAAAGGATGACCCTATTGAATTAACTAATTTAACACTATCCATAGGGATAAGGCTTTATGACAAAAATAAGGCCAAGGAATTGGTAAGAAGATCACTCATTATAGCCACACATTATGAGTCATAACCTAAGCACATCAATGTATCTTAAAGATGAAATAACAACCAACTCGATCATAGGATTTTCAAAGTCAATATTCAACTTAATGCATTGTTTCGCTATGCCTCAGGCTCACTCCATTGCCTCCGAGGCTGACCAAACCCTTCGACAAACCTAGTCCACTGTGGTAGCACTACATACTTGGAAACTCACAAGATCCTCAAAGAAAAAGCCTTTGCCACAAATTTTTAAGAAACGGTAAGGAAAGTAATAAGCTACAAAACACCTATAGAGTCTCTCATTGCCTTCTTAGGAATAGGCTTCATCAAGCCATAATTGAGACTTGAGGGGCTCAAAGAGGAACCTAGAAAAGAAAAATATACATCTAAACAACAAATATGATCCCAAATAAAGTCAAGTGAACTTAGAGACTTCATAACAAAAACCATCCAATCTTGATGACTTTCCATTTTGCATAGAATTAAAAGAAGCACACAAATCATATCTCATAATAAAATGAACCAACATATCATTCTCCCCAATAATGACCTTGCAAAGGATTATCATGCAATAAGTTTCTTGGGTAACACCCACACTATTTGTCAAAGGTAGAAGAGAAAATATAGAGAAATGGATACATCAGCTATATATGTACAATATATAAAGTACATATATAAAACGACACCTCCACACTTGTCTCCTTCGCACTCAAACATGTTCAGGTGCACCCTAAAGATGAATTAAGTTGTGAACAAAGAAGAGGCCATCCAATTCCACAACTATTCTTGCTCAATGCTAAGGATAGGGGCATATAAAATAGAAAAATGTATCACATGGTCCTAAATCAAGAATATGATCCAAACACACTTGCCTAGTGAATCCAAACTACAAGCAATCACATGATTCTGCAAAGAAAGAGAAATCACTATGCCTCTACTCCCTTGAAAATGCTCAAAAATTCTTAAAATGGGCCATTCCAACATTGGCTCATTTTCTTTTGAGGCTCCAAAGCAAATCCTCCTATGTTAGAAAAACAAGTCTATGTCAACAAGTTTGCAAGGGATATCATCAATGTGGGGAAGCATCCCTTGGATTTCACATGTGATTTTCCTTTCAAAAAATAATAATAATGACTATATATGGGGTTTGTAATAGTTTCAAGTCTCATTACCAAAGTGGCACATTCCCCTTAGATTCCTTTAGAGTGCAGGTCCCCAATGTTATAGCATCCTCTTTCACTCTACCATTAACATCACTAATGGTTTTGGTGTCATGAGTTGTGGGCCCTCTTTGGTTTGTGGTTGTTATCTATGTGACATTCATAAGAGTTGCACGTAGTACTACTACAATGAAGTATCCCTATGTTGGGAGTCCATTCCAAGTTTAATAACTTTCTGCTTCCTCTTATGATTACTTTCCACTACTACAAGTGTGCAATATATGAAGTCACAATGTAGGTCTCCTTTGAAGTTGGGATATGAAGTCACAATGCAAGCCTCCAAGGAAGTAAATATGGATAGAATGGAAAGTGAAAAGAAAGGGTTAAAGTATCATACCTAGATCTATGAAACAAAATCCCAAAAGGAATTAAATATATCATGGAAACATATACACCATAAATAATAACAATAACTAAAGAAATATACATGACTACCAACCTATGCTTTCAAAAACAAATAGTTTGGTAGAATAATATATTTAGAGTTAACAAGAAAAATGTCACCAATATATAGATGATTCATGGGAACATAGACAATATAGAGTTCTTCATCTCCACTCTCAACTTCCTCAACTTCCATATGACAATGGGAGAAAAGTAAGAACTACCTCCCATACAAATTGAAATAATATTTATTTAAACTATAGTATGTCAAAAGACATTGCATGTTTACCAATAAACATGGAGTTTTGTTTGTGACAATAATGATAATGTCCAAATAGATATTAATTTGCAGATATGCAACAAACATTTCTATCTGCCACTCAATTTCAACATTCATGTGGAATGCTTCGGTATTAACTCAACTTCAAGGATATCTAAACCATAAGAAACAACCGAAAGGACAAGTGATGATGTAATAAAATAGAGGCATATTCCCCTACATGTGGATGACGAATAATTGCAACCTCTTTAAAGGGCCTTGTGTTCTAATATGCAAAGAATAAGACATGTATGAGATTTAAAAATACTTTCTAACAAAACAATAAAAAATTACCACCTCATCCACAATCATAACTTCAACTCTTCAATTTATAATACATGTATCCACAAGTTTATTGTATGTGACCAATTCGTATCTCAATGAATGGAAAGCTAGGAATCCATCATATTTCAATCTATGGAAAAGCTTTAGAAATTAAATTAAATATATTTTCTACAATATATTTCAACAGTCACATTCTTAGAAGCATGTTCATTGATATTATTTGCTTCTTAAGAATGAACCATAGGTAGAGATTCCTCAGAAGCACCATAAATGTCTATTCTATATGAAGAAGATGAGAACATAGATTCCCCAAAACCCTTTTCTCTACCATATCTATTGTTTTCATCATCTCTGTCAGAGTAAGTGTATAAAGGTATGTCTAAATGAGGAAGGGTTTCTAGAGAAGATATTGCCATGAAGTCTCCATGTTCATGTGCTCCAACTTTATTCTCTTATTCTCTTTTTCTTGCATTACAGAGGATGATGGGTTCTCAAATGCACTGTGAAGATCAATTTCAAGCTTAGTATTCCTCTCTAGAACATGCTCTCCATCCCATGCACTAGCTATTTGGGTGGACAATTCGTTATGAACTGAAGAGGCAAAAAGTTGATCAATTCCCTTCGAATGGCCTCTATGCTACTCCCCTTCTCCATAAGCTCTCATTTGAGGAAAGCCTATGGTCCTTGATGTCCCATTTTACAATAGTTTTGAAGCCAAGATGATTACCCATTCAGCTACAACGTGGATAGAACCTCATCCACCTCCATACAATCCACTGAAAATTCCTTACACTCTTCTCTAACGTGGGTGCTATATTCTACCATAGGCTCATATAGGGCCGAATTTTGAAACTCTCTCAGGTAATTGCAATAATTGGAATGACAAGTCCCGAAAACGAAATTGATGAAGCTACCAAGGACCATAGGTCAGCCTCTGTGAAGTGTGCAATGAGGGTGATTCCCTGAGAATATACAAAGATACTTCCTAAATAACTGAAGCCCCTAATTAGTGAAACCTTTATGAGCAAATCAAAGTCCTATCTCGAGGGACAGTCTAAAGCAAATAACATAATTGTTCTCTTTTGACAATTTTTGATCTGCCAGTAAAACAAAATACAACTCCTTTTTAATTTGGCATCTTGGATAAGGGTTTTAACACTCTTGAAGTGATCATTCATGAAGAACAGTTAGAAGCAGAAGCCACTAGTACAAAAGTCTAGCAGCTATGACCTAGTCTCATATACATACCCCATCCCTGTCTTCTAAAGAAGCCAACCTATCAAGGGTGGTTGAATAAGCTGGTATTCTTGTTTCTCCTTGAAGAGAAGGTAGCAAATGTGTTAATTAGGTAATAACGCCGTTGAAAAATCCTTAGACAATCCATCCCTATATGAAATCATACAATGACAGCAATCCTATTACAACCTATTGCACATGGAGCTTAGTACATGGAACATAATTGGTCTAAACTTATAATTTTTGTTGATACAATGCAGATATGAGATATAGAGACCGAGATCCGCTTTACAATTACATATCTTATGTTGTAAGAAGCATCATGACCTGAGATATAGAGACCAAGATCCTCTTTACATTTCCATATCTTATGAAGTAAGAAGGATCATCTGACCAAGAGGGAGCTCGTGCCTTTGTTTGATCAAGCCTCAACAAAAAAAAAATGGATTTTGTGTTTCAGTAAATATGTCCTTGAAGAGAGTATTAGAAATTTGCCACACCCTCCTCTATTATCAGGTAAATTTCTTTGTTAAAGAATATTGCTTATAACATTCATATCTAGATCTCAGATAAGAAGTGGTGCTTCACCTATACAAGCATGGTGTGATACCCTTCTTAGAATACAAGTTTGTTACTATATCTTTCATGATGTTCGAAGTAGGTGTTGTTGTTTATGTTTATGTAATAGTTGAAGGCAAAGTATTTGTCCACACTAACCTTAAGATGGATAAGTATATATGGTGACTAGTACTATAGTCATAATTCTATGGACTTGTGTGATGCAACATGGCTAGGTTCATAAACCCTAAGGAGGAAAATAATCCTAGTGTGGAGACAATATGTGATAAAAGCTAGATGAATCCAAGGTTGGGCTTGTGGTTCATCCTACCTTGTTGTGGATCATTGATGGTGGATAAGGTTTCTTTATTTTACCTCTCTATAGTTTGGAGATATGGATATTGTACCAATTTTGTGATAATTTTTTTATATTTTATTTCTTATATATATGTATAAAGTATGTTTCTATCCAAAAATTGAGTGAATGCAAATTTGATTTTTTTTCTTGCATTCTCTTCATGATTAAGTAACTTTCCAAATTTGTCATTCATGTTAATTCAATATCACATAGGGTAGAATGTTTAAGTTATTGGAAAGGTATCCTAAGGGACAAAACCTATTGAAATTTGTTTAGGATCATCAACTATTGTATCACTAGGAATAAGCTTAAATGACATATTTTTAAAAACTCAATCCAAACACCTTCATAAATAGAACCTGTAAGAATTGTCATTTCATAATTAGTGACACTGACATATTTTTAAAAACCCAATCCAAACACTTTTATAAATAGAACCTATAAGAATTCTCATTTCACAATCACTACTCTTGCATCATCACACCATAGGTACAAATTCAACCTAACAATATAACACTTCAACATCATGTAAAAGAAACACTTTAATTCACGCATACATACATAAATATGCATATACATATCCATGTATATAAAAACACACACACTCACAAATAAACACAGAAACTCTCACACTCAAAATTTTCTCAAATGTACATATTTAACAAGAAGGCACAATGTGTTGGATATACAAAACAACACCTCATGCCTAAATATGGAAGTATTACATGATTCTAATATACTAACAACATCCCATCTCTAAGCATGATCATTTGATATATGAGGTTGTAGATACTAAGTGGTTCTCTTGACCACTTCCACCATCACCACCATCATTTGCATAGTGGAAAAATACCCCTCTCTTCTTATTAGAAGAAGGAGCTCAATTGTTTTCCCTTTGACTCTCCTTCTTCATTGTGGGGTTTGCATAGAGACACAACATTCCCATTGGATTTTGTGCAGAATAAATTACCCAATTACAAACTAATACATTATAATGCAAACCCATAAAGGTAACACAATATGATTTAATCAATAAAGCCCATAAAAGTAATACAATATGATTTAATCAATCATGATAGTGTTTTCCTTCTTCCCACCCCTAGCCTCTCTACTATACCACCTTTTAATAGTTATAAGACTGAGAGCATAGAATTTAAATTGAAAATGCCTACAATGAGTTAAATTCACCATAATGAAAACAAATAATGAATCAATGATCTCATGATGTCTTGCTCCATGATAGAAAATCATTATTTATATATAGAGACAAAGTAATTTATAGTGAAAAATCTCTAATTGTCTGTGTAATTTATAGTGAAAAATCTCTTATTTCCTGTGTAATAGAGTCCTAATTTTTAGTATAACAGAGATGTGTAAATACTCCAATCATGAATATGAAGTTCACATGTGCAATATTATACCCAATATTAAAAAAATGTGTAATTCATTACCATGGTAACATAAAATTGGCCATGTATATTTAAAAAAAATATTAAATAACAAAAAACTTATTGAAAGTAAAATATTTGAATACTCCATAATAAAATAATTTATTTATTTGAATAGTATATAATATATTAAAATTATTTCAATATCTATCTTAAATAAATTATTTTCACAACCATATTATTTATATAATTTAAATATATTTATTAAAAATAAAATACAAGAATAATGAATAAAACATATATTCCAGTAACCAACATTAAATCAAAAATTATTATAATTTTTTCTCAGATGACATTCTTGTTGTGAATATAAAAAACACCGAAATAAACGCTAAATCATTTCACAATCCCCTCATTAAACTCTGTTCAGGACATGTCAAACAGTAAAACATTAAACTGTTCAGTACATGTCAAAGTTAAGGCCGTGGTGCAAGTCCTATTAACTTCCAAGCAAATATAAAGGATAATGGAGTCTGTCTTTAAGGTCTACATTAATACAGCATGCAACTGACCCTCAAGCTAGCGCAGCAGTAGCAATCTTCTTTCTCACACTGATGCCCCTGCCCGCTGCTGCGTCTGCGTTGCCCGCAGATTTTCTACCTTGTTTCCAGAGGCAGCATCATCCCGTAGGGCTGTTACATTAATAGTTAGAAATTAAAATTATAATATTGCCATAAGCTACCAACTCCAAGCTTAACCAAATGTCTCCATTGGTATAGAACCAAAAATGAAGCACGAATGAGATGAGACTGTGAACAACACGATCCGACATGCAAGTATAAATAGAAATATGGCGCATCCGATTCGTAGGAATTAATTAAATATAATATTCGTTAGCAGAATACGACGAAGGAACAGCACCTTTGAAACCAGGAAAAAGTTTGATGCCATTTTTGAATTAAAACAAATTAAAATGAACACGGCTGACGCGAAAGTAGAACACATCATGTCCCAAAAAAAAAAAAATAATCTTGAACGTTGTTGTGTCGATGCTCTATAGTTTATTAGGAAAATAATTTGTAATTTAATGTTACATATTAACAAATTTTATTTAATTAATAGCTTCTGCGGGATTAAATTTTAATCTTTGAATTTTTGTTCGGCAAGGAGTTATTATTTGATATATATTAAAAAAAATAAAATTATAAATTTATATCTAATAATTTAAAATAATAATATCATAATAAATGTTTAAATATTTAAAATTCCATAATGGCAGATTTAAATAAATATTTATAATGAAGAATAATTTTAGGGAAAGAGAGTTTTATTGATATATATTTTATGATTTCCTAAATACAATTGGGGTATCTATTAACATTTATAGTAGAAATATAGATTATAATAAAATTTTCCAAAGTATACTATATTATTAATATAAAATAAAAATGTAAAATGGTCATTGCTTTAATAAGATTTAGTCGATGAAAGATAAAGTAAGAAAAACACAAACTCTAAGAAGTTTAAACTTATGTTTATTTTTCTTAAAATAAATGTTATACTAAAATCCACTTGCTCGAAAAATAAAAAAAATAATTAATATATATAATATATATAATATATTATATATATATATATATATTATATATATATTTCCAATTAGTTGGGACAATTATATCCTTGTCCCATAGAGATGAAAGATCTAAGTTTGGAAAATAAGGCCAACAAGGAAAGAAGGAGAAAGAATTCATAGGCTACAAGGATGAAAGAAGGAAACCTTGAGGAGGAGGCTACCAAGGTCAGTTAAAGGCGAGTAAAGGTGTTCCTCACCTAGTCTCCAACTAGTAGAGACCTTAAACTTGAGGCTTATGGGCTTCACACAAGTCTTGAGGCCCATCAATGAGTAATGTCTTTGATACAAATTTTGAAATTGAAGAGGCTAAGGGGGAGATTTCGACTTAATTTCCAATCCCACTGGTTGGGTGGAAGAATCTTTTACCCCTCTTATTTCCCTCATAATTTGAGTATGAAGATAAGAACAATAATTTGGAATTGATCATCTTTTTACTAGAAAAATTGTATACATTTTATTTCTACTATGAAAATGTTGAAAGTTAAAGGTTTCATGTAACTGTGTTAAAGTAATGTGCTATAGTCACTATGATGGAAATGTAAATTTTCATGCTATGAAAATTGAAAATACTACCAAGTGCGTTAAATAAATGTGATTTCAGTAGTGTATTGAAAATGTTATATAAGTTAAATTTTTTGTCCCCTTAGTGTATATCCCTCTTGTGTGTAAAAGCATGAAGTGAACTAGATTTTCAAAATATGTGACAAATAGATTTGTCATTTCTTTTCAAAGGAGATAGGTAAAGAGTGGATGTACTCTTACCCTTAATAAGATAATAAGAGAAGTTTTGTTTCAAACCTTAAAATGTTGGGAGAAACACTATAAGTTTAGTCCCCTCAAATTGTTTGTGATGATAGGAAAATAAAGTAACTTGTTTGGGTGGAGAGCACTCTCATGTGTGTAGAGGAATTAGTTCTTTAAAAATGAACAATGCATTAAACAAATAAAACAAAACATAGATGTAATGAAAACCACGTTTAAATCCGCCTACTAAATTAAAGAATAAATTAATGCTTCGTTTTGTAAATAAAATAACTAACTAGAGTGGGTTAGCCTCATACTTGTGCGAGAGATCCTTGTGAGGACAGTCCCACTTCTAGGCATAAGTGTATCATATCAATAGACTACGTGGAAAAAATCCCAGATGGTCGGGTCTCCTCTATTTAATTGGTATAATTGTACTTTTAGAAACATAGTTTTAGGAACGAATTCCACACGGTCAAGTCTCCTCTAATTATTTGGTATAATTGTATTTTTTCAAACATAGTTTTAGGAAGGAAATGAAGGAAAGAGATTATCACGAACAAATTAATAAGCAAGATACAAATTAAAAATGTTGTCGTTGTGTAGTCTAATTAGTTGGTATAATTGTATTTTTAGAAAAATAGTTTTAGGAAGGAAATGGAGGAAAGAAATTAGCATGAACAAATTAATAAGCATGATACAAAATAAATATGTTGTTGCTATGTAGTCAATTGTCAAGGAATTAAGCCTTGGTAAGTCCCAATGGATTATAGTTCAAAGATTGATTAATATTCGTGAGCATGTGGACATTAATGAACACCCAAAGTGAGGATTTGAACTAGGATAATTAATCAAGAAAAATTCTTGAGCTAATCCTTTAATACATGTATACCAGTTGAGGAAGAAACCAAAAACCTGTAAGAAATGCATTCACACAGTATACATTAACTTATTAACTCAACTTCTTTTCCTCATAACTTCAAATACTATTTCATATCAAATTTAGTATAATAAATTCACAATATGATTGAATAAACCAAATTATCGTGAAACGCTATAATGAATTAAATTTAGCATTACCCTTCACAGTTTTATAGATACCAAGAAACCCTCTAAGGGTATACTTATTCTATGGCCATAAGATCCACCAAACTTGCTTTGACCTATTAATTGATGAGAGCCTTAAACATCGGCACGACAAACATAAGAGTGGGCTCCTAGCCCTTCACAAACAAACATTTAGAATTCAACATAGAACCAAACCTCAAACATAATAAAATTTTGATTAAGGGTTGAATCTCATAGAATCATGCGTAACAATGTTCAGAATGATTGTGAAGTTATATGAAATGGAACCCTCATACTTGTAGGTGGAAGTGAAAATTTAGCCATAATATTTCTAATTAAATGGAAAATACACGTGTAGTGGAATCACTTAGGTAAGTAATAGAAACCTCAAAAACTACCTAACATGAAGAGAAGAGGTGTTGCGTAACCAAATATATTACCTGCTCTAGATGAGAACCATTCCAAAGTAAGAAATACTCAATCCAACACAAAGGAGAGTAGGGTGAATAATGGAAGATTTGAGTGTTGCGTGCAAGGTTGTCATGGCATGGGAGAACTAAAAACAACTAAACCTCTATGGAAAACCCTTTAAGCAGCCTCTTACCTATGACAATAGATATCCTTTGTAAAAAATCTGTAATGAGGAAAAAATAGTGATAGAGAAGAACAAATGCCATTAATAAAAATAATTTTTCAAGAAGGATGGAAACCAAGGTCTAGAGAATAACAAGTTGCAGCATAAGCCTAGGGATTGGAACCCTCATTAACTTAGGCTTTGGTAGTTGAACTACAGCTACAAAATGATGGGATGAAAATGTAAAAGGGGAGCATGGGAATGATGTTGTTTCCCTTAACCACATATGAAAAATAAGAACAATTTCATTTGCACCAAAGATCATCAAGAGTTTTAACGGAACCAAGTGTCCCATATAGAGTAATATGGAATTAATATTGACTTTATTGAGTGGAAAATTTGAGAACTCAGATGTCACATTAATGTGGGCTACAAATACATGTACATCATAATCTTCAAAGACATCACAATAGTAATTTTACGTGTGATCCGACTGTCATACAAAAGAGTACACTTATGTTTCTATGATCACCACCACTTACTACAAAATATTCGATGCAAGTTAAGAGTCACATAGTCGATAGATAGTGCTAAGGCATATAATGAATTAAACCAAATTATAATAGTTATTCTATGGTAAGAAAAGCATTATCTGTAATTGTAATGTTTTGTGGTTTTTACCAGTTGTATTGGAGTCACGTTGCAAAAATGTTGCCTATTTGGCTAATCAAATAGTAACTTTGAATGTGTTGCATTCATAGAGAAGGTACCACGAGGAAAGAAGTTGGGGGTGCTCAACCTATAAGACCAACAACAGAAACTTGTCCTACACCCATTGTAGGATCTAACACAAAGGTGTGGGCACAATTAGGAGTAGAACACCCAATCACCACTATTATGCTTTTGGAACTAGTCCAATACTTAAGGTATGAAATGGCTCATCTATGGGAAGATAACGAGGGATTGATGTGGGATCAGGAACCAATCCTATATAGCCTCTCCCATAAACAAAACCATAAACAATGCATACCAAGTGTAGGTAATGAAGACAAGAGGAAGAGCACAGCTAGGGAAATGAAAATAGAACTATGGAGAGTCACATTGAGTGACCACGAGGAGATAAGAATAAAGATGATGTAGATGAATAAGTACATGATAATTCCTCCACCTCTAAGAAAAGGAAAAGACATAAACTCAATTTACAAGGAGAATTCAAAAAAATTAAATCCCTGACCTTTTGATGGGGTGATAGAGGAAGTCGTTGAAGCTTGGATGATTAAGAAGAATAAGCATTTTCAGATATATGAGTATAATGACAAGTTGAAGGCAAGATCAATTGTTTACCACCTAGAGGGGAAATCCTCACTATGCTGGAAAGAGTTCAAAATGATACACGTAGTTCACGAGTAGAAAGTAACTTGGAGTGAGTTTCAAAAATACTTTTAGTAGAAGTACATGATGGAATGTTTTTATGATAATGAGGTGAAGGAATTTCATGACCTTGGGCTAGGAGAGCTATCCATGGATCAGTTTATCACAAAATTTACCTCATTACTAAGATATGTTCCATATATATGTGAGGAAAAGGCTAAGGTACAATATTTTATGAGCAGTTTACAAGTATATATGACAGAGATCCTCGAATTTGATAACCCTAATACCATGGATGAAGCGATTCAAAAGGAACAAATTTGCTACTAGTAGATGAAGGAGAAGGGGTAAGGCAGTAATAGTTGGTTGAATATGAAAGGGAGGAAAAGCTACCCCAACATGAAAAATACAAAAGCAATAAATGCTAGAAATGAATTAAGGAATAAGTTTAATAGATATGTGGGGAGGATTCAACGGAAAATAAAACTACAAAATGAAGCAAAACAAATAGAATTATCGAGTAAACTTGAGGGAAGTCAATCATGGTGACCACCATTTTAATTATGGGGCTGTGGGGAGCCTCATTAATACGTAAATTGCCCCCATCGTGTTAGAAAAAACCAAACTTCTAACATTCAGTTGGATCCTACTATGGGTGAGATGGAGAGAAGTATACCTAGGATTAACAATGCTTTGTAGGACCATCAAGATAAGTATCAACCGACTTGTTGGGTTGTGTTATATTATTTCTAAGAGTAGCCTAGGTAGTTAATCGGGGGGTTAGAAGGGGGGCATGGTCACCCCTTCATTGTGCCGATTGCGTAGCGGGGGGAGTCATAAGGGTTTGAGGGGTGTAGGTAACACCACTCTATGGGGTCTCGGGTGGTGCCCTAGAAATTTTTTGTTTTGGACCCTATTGTTGGAAATAATACTGAGAGGGGGGGGGTGAATCAATATTGTCAGATCAGTAAAACCTTTCCAATTTCATACACGGAAACATATACGCTACTTCAATTAAGTTAACCCGCGTGTACACGCTACTTTGTCTAATGCAACTTGCGTATATCCAGAGATCTTATAATTCAGTTAGCTTAATCTTCAATAGATGCATCAGAACATTGTTAACCATATCAACAGTTAACAGGTGCAGTATAACAGAACAGAACATCACACAAAAGCCACACACATGAACACCATGATATAAGGTGGAAACCCAATGTGGGTGAAAACCACCTACTGCAATTCGTCTCTTTCTTCTTTAATAAGAAACCTCTTTTACAATGTAATGGTGTAGTCCTTTACCAGTACGCAGGCTACAACCTGCAGAGGGCTACAACCCTCTTAGCTCTTGTACTAGCCGATCCATTTACTAGTACATACGTGCTGACCCTACAGAAGGCTACAACCTTCTTTTATTCAGGGACCATGTTTCATCAATTTTCAGACGGGATCCAAGAGTACAAAACAAACATTACTGCAATACAATCATCAACTTATACTTGCATCATAGTTCATCAAACAACCCAATACTGAATCATTGAAACCTTGTCATCAAGAACACAAAACCCAAACCAGAGCCCAGAACTCTCTAACAACCACCAGAGTCAACAGCAACCTGAAATATCAAATCTTATTATGCATACGCTACTTCACTGTACCAAAACTGCGTGTATACGCGCTTTCTCCAAAGGAAACCCACGTGCAGATCTAGAAATAATTACTTATGCCTTCGCTATCAGATCCGACCCTTGCCAAGCGTCCCAAACAGATAACCAGCAAATACCAAATCTTCTCTTTTCATCAGACACCCATTACCAACTCTTTGCCTAATGATCTTCTCCTTATATAGCCTTAGACCTTGCTCAATACCATGGTCCAAAACCATAACAAACCAATACCATCAACTCAAAACTAGGGATCAACACGACCGTCTAGACACCATGGTCCAAAACCATAGGCACAAATTCCAAGGAATAACCGCCACGGACCAAAGATAAGTTTTCCACATACACGCACTTTTACTGAAGCCAACCTGCGTGTACACGCGACTTGGTATATAGCGAACCTGCGTGTATGTATTTTCTCTTTCTATCCTGCTGTATTAAGATTTGTCCTCTGATTAAGATGTCATCACTTGTACCTGTCTCTGAGTGAGTTGCCATCAAGGACAACACTTGTATCATAATGCCAACAATCTCCCCCTTTGGACTTGATGGCAACCACCACACCAAGTCACTCTCCC